>VZTA01004148.1:522370-729711 GCA_013398855.1 Mohoua ochrocephala
GTGGCATATCACCCTCCTCCCCGGGTTCTGCCCCAAAAAACCCACCTCCGTGAATGCTCACAGTCCCACATGCAAAGACAAGAGCGTTCCACCTGCACTCTCAGCACCAAGGTGAGTACAGGGCTTCCCAGTGCTCGGCCGAGGCAGTTGGGAAACTTTGGGGTGGAAGGGCTTGAAAGGAGGGAGAGAAGTTTTAAGGGCAACAGGGCAGGTTGGTGTCACCTTGGAGATCGCTCCTCAGTGTAGCGGTGGGCGGACTTGGCACTGAAGCAGCTGATGAGAGCCACATTTTCCAGCCTGCCTGCAGCTCTGTGGGGCACAGAGGTGTGATGGCATCTCCCACCAATGCACCCCCCATCTTGATGTCCCCTGCCAGCCTGGTGGCACCTCCTAGATGCTCTCAGGTGAGGACAGCTGCAGTGCCAGGGTCCTGCAAGCATCAGTCCAGCATCCCCCTCGCTACCACCCCCCCCAGCACAAGGGTGAAATGCTGACACAGACATTCTCCCTAACGGGTCCAGGGGACCGTCGTCTCGTCAAGACTTGGCCTGGCAAGACAGTGACTGAAAATCTCAACATCTCATCACAGGTGTGAGACAGCAGCTGCCATTTATCACTCTTGATGAGTTAATTGGCATCCTCAGTCATAAGTGAACTCTGCTAGTGCACAAGAGAAGAACACCTTCAATTCTTCGCTTCATGTCCCCAAAATGTGTGCCCTAGGTTTTGAAGCCTGCTCACCCCGATCAAGCCCTTCTGGATCTCATCAACATGAAGGAACTTTCCTTATGCCTTTCCAGGTGTTCTGTGCAATACTTCTCGGAGTGACTTCCCAGTGATGCTAACAGCTTTCCCTGGCACCCCCAAGCAGATTAAGTGGAAGAGTGCAGCAAGTGCCTTCCCTCCAACCAGCTCCAATGGAATGGTTTTCCCATAGGAATTAACCTCAGAGGAAGAACCCCAGTCCCTCCAGCCAAACTGCCTCCTTTCCAGAGAAGCCAGAGGCTTGCATGCCTTAAAAAAAAAAAAAAAAAGCCCCAAATCAAGATAGTATTTCAAGTTGGATTATGGCTCTTTCTCCAAAGAGCTGAAAGTTTCGCTGGAATGAATTAGCCAGGCTCTGCAGAAAGGAGGCTGTAAAGAAGGTGGTTTCATCGCCCTCAGTGCTGCATCCCACTGCCTACATCAGCAGTGGCAAAGGGGCAGTTCATTGGCAGGCAGAGGCAGGTGAAAGAAAAGGCACTCGGGAAGCAGAGCCCTGACATGCAGGGTCTTCAGCCTCTTCCTTAGGGTTTTTCCTGAGAACACCACCTGGGTGAGGCCAGCAGGAGAGGCTGGGAGCCAGCCCGTGCCCTTGCTGAGCAGATTAGCAGCAGTGCTGATTGTCCCTCCTTGCCACCCCCAGGAAAGAAGCGTGATCCTCGCCTGGCGCAGAAATGGATCCAACGGGAGGCTGTGAGACAAAACTCACTCAAATATTGAACTAGAAAAATTTTGCCCGATCTGCCTCTCGGTAAACAGTGACTAATTGCTCTGGCTGGAGCTGCTGTACCTTCTAGATTGGAAGGTGCAGATGGAGCGACGATAGTGAAGGCTCCTTACCTGACGCCGGCCGTACATTAATCACAAATGTTTGCTATGCAAATCTTGTCATACAAAGCAATTATTGCTGTTCCCATACTGACCTCATGTTTATTTATTACATGAGCTCTTTATTTGAACCTTGTCTGGTCTCTCTTCCCATATGAGCGTATTAGTGTGTGGCTTCCAAAGGCACCCAGCTGAGAAATTGTAGATTTATTTGCAGCGTGGAGGGATGGCACACAACACGCCGACTGCAATGCAGAGCTGAGAAGCTCAGCTCTTACACCAGTGGCTCTTCATGCAAAATATTCTCACCCCGAGGTCTCTTGCTGGGATGAAGGACACTTTCTAACAGCACAGGGCCGTGACTCCGGGTTTGCTCTGACGCTGCGGTATTAACCGATGGTTAATGGAGACTGTCAGCCCGAGGAGCTGCGCAATAAAACTCTGCTTGGGCTTCTTTAGGACCCGCTCAGTAAAAGTAAAATTTTACACAGTGCTTCGTCCTTGGCTTTGTCACCTTTGCCTACCTCCAGAATGAGGAGTTGCAAATATTTAACCGTGCCACCAAGTAAGTTGCAAGTGTGTTGCTGAATGTGGTGGTGTTTGGGTAGCTGGAGTGATGGGTGTCTTTAAGCACCAAATATTCTCTTGCCAGAGGAGTTTTGTCCATGTGATTTAATGTTGGGCAACACTGGCATCCGGTGGGCAGAGGGCTTCCTCCTTAACAGCTTGCGGCAGCTCACTCCCTTGATTTTGTCCTATGGCTTCTCGAGATGATCGTTAGATGCAATTTCTAAATTAATCTGGGTTTTGTTTTCCCCCTTCCTTCAGTTTGGCTGCGCAGCAGGCAGAGCAATGTATTACCTTTTTACGGTTTTCTTTTAAACACGCTCTGCTGTACAGTCTTGGGCCTTCTGAAGTCAGCTGCCCCTCCACGCCAATGAGTTTTGATATGCAGGAACTCTGCCTGCCTTACACGGCAGGCAAGTCTCTGTTCCTCCCTTGAGGGTGACAGGAAGGGTCCCCATGGTTCTTGCTTCAAACCAAACCCTCCTGTCTGACCTCTGTGGGCCCCCTCCATGTCCACAAACATTATTGGTGCTCTTTTACTGGGGGAAACTGTAGAAAAGCCCCCAGAGCCTGACTGAAATCAAATCCCTCTTATACCACTCAGCCCTCCCTGCCTCTCTTGCTGCACTTTCTTCTGCTCTCACCTCTGCTTTCAGGTCTTCCCAATGTAGCATCATTTTCTGATGCAATTAACACTTCTCGTCGCTTCCAAATCATTAATAAAGCCAGTAATTAACAGCAGGCCTGACAATGAACCCACCAATGCCACACTGTGTACTTTCTCCTACCTGAATTGCCCCCCTCCAGCATCACCCCTTCCTTAGGATCTCGGCTGGCTTTCCATCCATCCGACAACTTGCGTGTCCCGGTCAATTTGAAATATTCCTTCCCCCCCGCCCCCGCGCCCAGTATTTCTCTTTTATGGTGCAGCTGTAGCTTTTGCTAATTGTTCATGAAATTACTTTTCTTTTTTTTTATAAAGCAATATTTTTCTTGAGAGTTGAATTTAAAAGGGGCCATAAATGACTAACTGTAATTAATAAAAATGAAGAAATAATTGGGCAGTGTCTTTAAAAGTATATGCCTGGAATCAAACTCCTAAATCCCTGTTTGTGTTAGATCAGCTCGGGGTTTTTATTCTCCCCTGAAGGAGCAGCAGTGCCCAAGACTGTCAGGGAATACTCCAAGTGATGGAATAGCCCTCCGACAACCCCAGAAAGCTGAGGGCTGGGAGAACGTGGTGGACCATGCCAGCAGCATATAGCTTACTGCTGCCCTCCTCCCTTGCTGACAGGAGGACTGGCTGTGCCAGGGCGAGAGGGGCTTTGGGAACCTGGTGGACAACTTGATCCTCTTGAAAAACAGCGCCTTTAGCCCGTGGAGAGCCCTGCCACTTCCACAAGACTTAGAAAGGGATTAGACATTTAAGGGCAAGACAGTTACATTAAAAAAAAAAAAGCAGCAATAAAAGGCTTTTGTGGTTCAGAGCATAAATCAGCCTTTTACTGCTTTCCCTTGCAGGGAGCACAGCCGCAAGTGGCTAACTCAGGGATTTTTATATCTAGTTGTGAAATATCTGGGGGACAACAGTGCCAGGGAGCGGGCACGGGACCGTGTGCCTGAGTCAGCGCTGCCCAGCCAAGGATGCTGCAGCATCCTGGTGGCTTTGGGAGGGAGGCTGAGTGTGATGGCGTGGGGTCAGGGACATGATCCTGTCATGCAAAGCAGGACTTGGAAGTGCACGGAGATGGTTTTGAGGGCCACTTCACCCCTGCTCCCCTCTCCTGATGATAATTAACCGCTGGTGGTTTTCCTTTGCCAGTGTAGACTAGCAGAAACTGAAATCCACCTCCCAAATCTGAACCCCAGCTCATTAAAAGGTCATGTTTTACAAAGTAGCACAGTCACTCTAACCAAATGAGTGCCTGGCTAATTGCCTTCAGTGTGAAATTAGGTTTGTGGTTTCTGTGGGATCAAGTGTGGTTTCCTCCTCTTCTCCCCAACCTCCTTGGTTGTGTTCCCAGTCACTGATGAGCATTTGATACGCAGAAAATACTGCACTCTGCAGCCAGAAACACACATTCCAAAACACTGGCTTTGCTTACGCCCGGGATGGTGCAGAGGCAGGAGGGTTGGAGAAGCTGCAATGTAGCAGAGCAAAAAATGCCACATGGGGCTAAACCTCAGCAGGCAGTTTGAGAGCTGTCAGGCAGCGTAGGTTTGAATGCCCTACATGTAGGGCATTAGGTCAACATGTCACTTCATTTCCACTGCTCCTTGCAATGTCAAGGGGGACAGAGCTGGCCAAGCTGGGACACATATAACCAGCTCCATGTCCCTCCCTCTCGCTGGGCCAGAGAAGGACACATGCAGCACAGTAGTAAATTGTTTAGCTGAAAGCATGGGAGAACTTGTGCCTTGCACTGCAGCATCTTATGTCATTTAACAAAGCAAGCGTGTGTCAGCTGTGGTGACAGAGATGCTCCTTGTCAGCCGTGCTGAACGAGAAGCCCTGGTTCATTAGGCAACACGTGCCAGAGTGCACGAAGCTGGAGGCAGGCATCTCTGCACAGAGTGGGCCAGCAAAGAGTTGCAGCCCTGAAACAAATACAAACACTTAGCGTGAGAGAAATATTCACTTGGGTATCCTCTTGTCTGCCAGCACAGACTCACTCACACATGGCGAGCAGCCAAAAGCCCATACAAGAAGAAAACTTGTGCAAGAAGAAGATGGCTTCTCACCTGCAGACAGCTGAGACCCTTGGAAATTCCAACTAGCCCACCTCGAACTGATGTCAAGACAGTTATGGGGGTTTCTTTATAGGAGCAGGCTTTTTACTTCACACCTGGAGAAGCAGAACGATAAATACAGGCTCTATATGCGCACAGCCAGGTGAGCAGCCCTTTGGAAGTACGGATAACTTGGCCTTTGCAGATAACTGTGGTGAACACCTGCGGGGAGAAAGAGTGGCATGGAGGTGTCCCCACATCCTCCATCTCCTGCAGAAATACTCTGCTGCTTGGCTGAGATCCCCAGCTCCACGTTTTGAGAAGTGGGACCTACAATGGGAGCAGTGTGGAGCTCAGCTGTGTTTGCAGGACTTCAGAGATGATATCATAACCCCAGAGGCAGAGCAGAGTGGAGCTCCAGGCAGGCAGAGAGATGTGAGCTCAGCCATTCACCGGGGACAGTTAATCCGGCATCAACACTGGGCCCATTGTGGGGTGGTGCAATGCACCAGTTTGTCTTTTTTTTGTGGTTTTTTTTTCCCAGAATTATTGTTTGAGGAGTAACAAAAATTCCCCTGGAGCACAAAGAAGAGTACTCTGGGAACCTGAAAGAAGCCATCTAATTAGATAATAGAAAAAAATATCTTATAAAGACAAAATTTCAGCAGCAGCCAATACAACACAGGCTTCATAATTGTATTTTCTGGAACTAAAGACTGATCTCAAGAAAACATTTTAGACCATACTTGGGTTTTAGTGGTGTTTATATCTCATTCATAGCAAAAGGATTTAAGTACACTCTCAGTTATTATAAAGAGTCCTAAAACAGGTCTGTGTGGTCCACTCTGAATGAGGGTATCATATTGTTTCTTTTTTTTTTTTTTGTCCTACTGTATATATCAAACTCCTTGGAAACCTGCTTTTCCGAGGGCCTCACATTTCACAGAATCATAGAATAGTTTAGGTTGGATTTAAACGTTCTTTCAAACCCTCTGCAATGAGCAGAGACACTTTCAACTAGATCAGGTTGCTCAGAAGCCCATCCAACCTGACCTTGAATGTTTACAGGGGTGGGGCATCCACCACCTCTCTGGGAAACCTGTGCCGGTGCCTCACCACCCTCATTCAGCCCAGTAGAAGATGCAGTATTTTTCCCGTCAACCACATGCAAAAACATGGGCGTTTTTGTTTTCTTCCCAACTTGTATATGACATCCAAATACAGCATTCTCTTGCCTAGTCCTCTCTCACTCATCCTTCTTTCCCACCTCTCCCCTACCTTCTCCATGATCCTGGTGCTGTGTCTCACATCTGAAGCCAAACTCCTCTCAGCTCAATGATTTCCTGCCATATTTCATGTCTTCTTTTCAAAAATAGAGGCACGTCCTCCCAAGTGGCATTGAGCAAAATGCAGTAAAGAAAATATAGAGGTTATCCACTTGATACCAGAGGAGTTCCTGCTTCTTTCTTCTTGTCGTTGTTGGATAATACTTCAGTCTGGTGCTGACTCCTCAAGCCATACGATACAAGCACATCAACATACTAATAATATTTGCATTTGCTTATGGGTGACTCAGTTTTGCAAGATGACAGAAGGCAATACAAGCCATGATTCAGCATTATTTTGCTAAAGGCTGACAATAATGGGGCTGGGGTATCTCCCACATGGTCAAAGCGCCCCACTCTTTACAACACATTCAAGGTTGCATCTGAAAAATTTTGAGGGGGACTAAAGGATATCCACCCATTCTTCGAAGCACATTTGAAGCTCCCAGTCATAATTATTTATGAAGCAGTTTCTGAAGCCTTTTTTTTGTAAAAAGTCTTCCTATGAAAAATCCATTTATACAGCACAAACTGTGTCTATAAATAATAGACACTCCAGCTCACCTGCCTCTTTACATTTCTATAGGCAATGCAAGCTCTACTTATGACAAAATAGAGCAAATTAACACCGCCACGTTATCAGCACACATCCCCAGTCTGGCACAATTTGGTCCCGTTTACCTGATAATTTATTGTTTCTATAGCAATCCTGACAAGAAGAGTTTCCCATTGTGCTCAAGGAAAAGGGCACTCCCAGGACCGCAGTAGCTTTATTAGCTCCAAATACCTTACAAATAGAGTCTGGTTATCAAAATTGGATTCCAAAAGCCACGGTTATTTCAAGCTTTGCCATTAACGCGCCCAGGACAAGATGTTCGGTAGCTCACAGGGGACCAGCCCATTTGCTTAGAAGCTCGTACTCAGTTGATTTGTAGGAACTGCACCAGTCAGATCCTTCCAGGTCGTTGTTCCCATGTTAAATAGTTCTATTAATTCTAAATTTTCCATGTAGCTGGAGGAGTTGTGAAGCTGCCGAGGTGAGTGGAAGCACTCAATAACTTAGCAAATTGCACCAAAGAAGGTTTAGAACCCAACTTGTTATAAACTTAGGGATTGAAGTCACTTGTCCTCATCCAAGTGGTAAAAGCAGAAGTGATGGGGCTGAGGTGGTATCTGGGGGTCCGGGCAGATAGGTCTGCTTGGCAGGCGGCTCACACGGGGCTGGTTTTCCATGCAGGACCCCTCATCCTGCCTTCCCCGGAGCCGGTGCCCACCGGGAACCGCGGCATGAAGCCGAGCAGGATTTCAAGGTGCTGCTGCCAAGCCAAGGGCAAAACTTCCGCTGGCAGGCCAGGAGCAGGCAGCAGGCCAGCGGGTCGCCTTGTCTGCAGGCAGCCATGCAAATCTCCACCCAAATTTTCCCTTTTTTGCCTTTTTTTTTTCCCCTGGAATCCAGCCATTTGTGAGGTGAATGTTCTCTTCTTGCACTACTTTTTCTTTATTTTTATTTTTTTTTAAAAGCATGCACTAGAAAAAGAAACTTTCAGCAAGTACTAGGTACTATATAAATCGTGTTATTTAGGTTTAAAATTGATTTTCATATTTATTTTTAACCTCTGTCACTGCTTTTCTAGATATTTGGCAATCAGGAAAGAAAAGAGGGCTACTTCAAATTATGACAAAGGTCTCACCCCCTGACAACACTGAGAACAGATTTGGCACGAAAAGTCACAGGAATTAATTCTGCTGCTCTTTGGACTTTATTCCGTGTTCAGAGGGTCTGGCATGTTCCTCACAAAGATGTCACTTGATAGTTCTTATCGCTGAAAAAGGGGAAGGGGAGGGGTAGGAGAAATCACAGCACCTTCACATTTCTCCACGACTTCCCAGCTCATAAAAGTGCTTGGAGAAAGGAATATAAGGATTTGTTTTATTTAATTTTTCTCCCTCCAGTTTTTTTCTCCCTATCATGCCTAGTGTAGAAATTTTTCTCAGTAAATTGAGATAAAACCAAAAGGCACTAGCGGTTTATTTTATCTTGATAGACTAAAATTGATCCAAATTCAGAAATTGTCCCTTTTTCAGGTAAAAATAACAATGCCGTTGGAAGATCACCCATGGAGAGATTACCCATGGGAAAAACAAACTACCCCCAAACACCCCATCCTGATTTGCAGTAACTCTCATATGAAGGGAAAGCTCTTGGTTTTTCACCCCACAAGCCTTCCAGATCTCCCACACCACCTTCTCAAATTCCTAGCCACAGAATGATTTGAGTTGGAAGAGACCTGAAAGCCCATCTGATCCCAACCCCATGGTCACGGACACCTTCCACCAGATCAGGTTGCCCAAAGCCCTGTCCAACATGGCCTGCTTTGACCACACAAGAGGTGACTTGAATCCAGATCTTGTCCCATTATCCATGACACAACCGCTTGACTACTTACTGGCTTCAGCGCAGTTTTCCGAGCTTTTCCCATTTGAGTGGTTTCCTTCTTCTGCCGTAAAAACCTGCCACTAATTCCATCCATCCTTATGAACAGGAATAGTTGCAAGCTTCCCTCCTAAGGTTTAAATTAAGACTTAATGAAGACTCAGAATTTAAGATTAAATGTTCAGCCCCTGGCTAATTATGTTTGTACGGTTCAATTTCCTTGGCAAGCATTTAAGATGAAAAACAAAACAAAACAAAACAAGCTCCAAACAATATTTACACGTTCTAGCACACAGCAAATCCTTCCTTGAAAAGGCACAAGAAATCCCTGTAGAGCTCTGGTACACTTTCAGCCAGCCTCCTGTCCAATATCCTGGGGAAAAAGAAACAAAAACAAAATGCAAGTTCACGACCTTATGATTTTAAAAAAAGTGAAATGTCTTAAATATTTGTACTTGTCTGTTCTGGCTGCTCAGTGTGCATTATAGTTACACATGCAATTAGCTTCTATTCCACACCTCTGCATGGGTGAAGATCTGAAGTACAGATCCCCTTTGCAGCTATTATACATCACTTTTCAAGAATTGCATTTAAACTATTACATTAAGCTGCTGTTTACCTTCCACTTAGGTCTTTCATTACAATTCCAGCCATTGGCTGGATCAAATTTTCATTTCTATAATATTTTGTGCTCCCTCTAGCAATGCCTGGTAAACAGCCTCCTTATGTATGACTATGAATGAGATGGAAAAGCCAGGAAATATCTTGTGGTACGAGGAAAAAATTGCTGTGGTTACTGCCTTATAAAATGCACTTGATAAATTTGAATAATCTGAATTTTTATTGCAACAGTCTTTAAAATAAAGAGGTAAAATTTCCTTTTTTTTTTTTTTCTTTTAAATAATGCACCAAAATCTTAATAAACAATTTAGTCTCAACCACAGGGAGAAATGAAAGGCTCTTCTATGTAGTGACTCACTGGATTATTGAAAACAACTATGTGGCTGCAACTGCTTTGCCTTCCTGATACATCTTTTCCCTCTGTTTTTAATAATGAGATCACTGTAGAGCTTTGATGAAAAATGAAATTTCCTTCTTCTCCAATGGACAGAAATATTTACATGGGTTGGAGAAATGCATCTAAAATGACACAGCTCAAGTCTACCAGGCACAGATTTTTACATACACGAGTTGTAGAAATCTGTCTGCCCATCTTAATTCTCATAATTTATCCCCTCGTGTGTTTTTTTCCTTCTGCGGATTGGACAATCAATTTTTCCTCCTTTTTTATGAATAAGCCTCTCTCAGAAATGAGACATAAGGCTTTAACTTCTGGGGGAAGTGTTGCCACCGCTGCCAATGAAAAGGATGTGAACTGAAGGGCTGTTCTGCTCTGGAGCATTAAGCAGATTACACTCCCACTGCAAAGTGCCATTGTCAACATTAAACCGACTGTTAATAGCCCACTGGCTTTTTTTTTTGTTGTTTTCCTTTTCAAGTGTATCTACAGTTAACTGCAAGGAAAAAACCCAAACAGCAAAACAGTGCTGAGAAGGGTCTCCCTCCTAAAAAGTGGCACCTCTCAGGTAGATGCTCTAAGCTCTCCTCTCTCCATAGGTATGAAGTAGAAGCGTGGCTGTCTTAACCCATCTCCAACACCATTACTGACAGTAGATGATGTTTAAAAAAAATGAATGATTTGCTGTGGGATTCAGGGGGAGATTGTGTGTTTTGGTACTGCTTGACATGCTGACAAGCAGGTGAAAAATGTTGCCCTGTAAACATAGTTGTCTCTGTTGATTGAGAGATGTCTTATGGAAAGGTATTAGTCACTGTAAACCCCAGGATACCCAACAAAGAGGGCTTTCGATAAACAGAGAGAGCCATTAAACTAGCCCATTCTCTCTTCACAGGCTCAGGGGTAAAGAGAGATGTTACCTATGCACGTCCCTTGATCTCCATGCTCAACAAAGCCACGAGCACATGGAGCAAGTAGCACTTCAGATATTACCTGTTCCTTTCAATTAACCTGGAAAAACTGTCCAGGGCTGAGCCCTCTCCCACTGAAACTCCAGTGTAGCATCACTGACACAGAGAGACAGACAGATATTCCTTCCATTCTGCAATTTGGGTTAGATTTTTTTTTTCTTTTACTATGCAGAACAGGTGAACCATTTTCTTCTTCTTAGGTATTTACTAGACTTATTAAAGCTCAAAGCAACCAAGCAACCAGCTGTTTAAAAAATGTGCCTGCAGGTTCTGGTGCTGAGTGGGACAAGCTGCTGCGTGTTCCTCAGAACCCCGTCTCCACAGGGTTCCGGGCGAGGGCAGACCTCTGCTAGCTAGCTGTCCCCACTCATGGCCGCTGTGGGCCTTGCACCTCCCTGCGAATGATGGCACAAGGCGCCCCAGAGGTGATGGAGGTGGCCCTCGGACTGGCCGCCATAGCTTTTATTCCGTGAAACCCCCGGGAAAGGAGAGGGTCCACATGGCGACCCAGGAACCGAGAGGAAGACTTCCGTTTGACTGGGGGTTATAAGGGAATCCCGAGGGGGCGGGGTGATACAGAACAGCCAATGGGGAGAGAGGGAGAGAAGGGCGGGTGTTACAAACCAACCGATGGGAGCAAGGGGGCAGGCATGAGGGATTTGGTTACATCTTGCAGGGCACATGAATATGCATGAGTGAATGGGCGAGGCTTTCTCCTGTAAACCGAGAGGCTTTCTTTGGACCAAATTATGGCCTAATATCTTTTTTGACCTCCCCTTCCCAGCTCACCGCAACAACCCGCTAAAACAAACTGCGCCTGCCAGCCAGTTGGACCACTGTAAAATTCAGTGCTGGAAGGGACTTTCTTCAGAACAGCCTCCTGGTCTTCACAAGACATTCATGTTAGTCTTCCGAATGACCTCTCTGTGCTGAGCTCTGTTGGCAGAGCACGGCTTGGGGAGCCATCAAGGGAAGGTGATGGTACAAATGTCCCTGCCTTTGTAAATGAAATATCTCACACAACACAGGGCTGCCAATGGTTGGTTTTCTGGCTCCCATGTCTCGTCCTCTTTTGGGGGAAGCTGAGGGTGCAAAGGGAACAGAGCCTGCAATGCATCCATCAGCTCAAAAGCAGGATTCAGTCCCAGAGGTAATCCTTTTCCTCTAAAAACTTTAACCTAAGGGAGC
Source organism: Mohoua ochrocephala (assembly GCA_013398855.1). NCBI lineage: Eukaryota > Metazoa > Chordata > Aves > Passeriformes > Acanthizidae > Mohoua > Mohoua ochrocephala. The sequence continues at coordinate 534,194 of VZTA01004148.1, forward strand.
ACAAAGGGGAAAAAAAAATCATCTTGTGTTGGTCATTCACTTTGCTTAGCCTCACAAATATCACAGAAAGAGTGGCCCTCAGCAGGCTATGCTTTAGATCAGGAATAACTCCTGTTCCAGCCATTGCTGGGGCTGTTTAGTCCTTCAGGTTTTTGACATATTGAGGAAAGCCTTGACAATGCAGACAACTGCAGTGAAATAAGAGGCTGGCTCAAACATTAACGACCCACTGATTCTTTGTGAGACAGAGAGATGATCATACTGTCTGCCTTGGCAAGACCTCTCTTTCCACCCCCCTTAGTAGGCATCCCTTCGATAACTGTAAGGGGCAGACCTGGTCCCTCAAAACTTTCCTTCTTCCCCACCCTTCCTCCCTGCTCCTATCCTTGTCATACAGAGTAGGAATCAAAAACCAGTGGCTTTGATAGCATAGCAGAAGAAAAATCAAGCTCTTTGTTGACCTGGTGAAAGGAAGGTGGAGTACCTGAAGCTCTGCTTTCCCATCTCCAGATGCCACTTACACTGATAGGCAAATTTTCACGGAAGAAAGATAATAATCTGCAAGTGCTCTGTTGTAGTGTGGATTCATCTGTCCAACAGCAGCAGATAAAAGTGGAGGCAGCTCACTACCACACTCACTCAGGTGCAATAGTTTGCATCTAGAGAAAGTTTTGGGGTTCGGGAAAGAAAAGAAGATAATTTGAAACCATGAAAAATGAGATAAAACAAAGCAGTGTAGGGAAAGGGGTAGCTTTGCACTGTACAAGGCAAAATAACCTGGCACATTTTTACCTGTTTAGGTTGCTGTTCTCCAATGGGGCTTTTTATTCTCTTCAAGCCAGGGAAAACCTGTGATGCAACCTCCCCACCAGGGCTTGATAGCCAGGGGGTCACCTCAGCAAGCACATGGCAGAGGTGGCCGTGATGCTGAGGTTTGGCTGGGAGTCAGCTCGGGAACACGTGGGGTGTTGTGGGGCATCACGGAGATCTTGGCTGCGTCACCTGCCCACCTGTGATTCCAGACATGTTCAGCTGACAAAGAGTCACCCTCCAGCGCTGGGGTGCTTCATAAACACTGCTAGAAGGTCTGGGAAAGACCTCAAAAGAAAAGGAGAAACGAAAAGAAAAAATAGAAAAAAAGAAAAAAGGAGAAAGACAAGAGGGAAAGGAGAGTTTGTTGCGACTAGTCCCTGCTGCAGAATACCAAGGCTTGAACACCCCAAAATGCAGCGAAGACGCTCCGGAGCCCGCCGGGGCCGGGTGCCGCCAGCGCTGCCCCGCCGCGGCCGCCGCTCCCGCGGTCCAACACCGCCCCCTCACGGCTCCGCTGCTGCCGAAATCCAGCGTTTGCGAGGCCGCACGGGCAACTCTTGCCAAAAATCACGGGGTACCCCCCGCTACAGCTCTGACACCGCTGGGGGTGCATCCCGTTTTCCACGGGGGCAGAGCGCTGCAGGGATCCAGCCACCCGCACCCCTCAGTCGCTGCCCGACTGGAACTGGGATAGGTGGGTTGGATTCCTGCCCTGCAGCCACCTATCACTGACACAGGGGGACATGGAATCAGAGGGGGAGCTGATTACCCAGCCCTGGCTACGCCCTGTGTCCACGCTGAGCTGAGTGAAGCCACCCTCACACCAGGTTTACACCCACATGAAAATCCCAGAAGAGCACACATCACCCATCGACTGCTGATGACACCTTGCGTTCTCCTTGTTTTGACTTTGTCACACAAACTGGAAAGAGATGATTTTCCTTCTTAATATGGAAAAATGTCCATTGGTAGCATCGAGTCAGCTCTAAGCCCAGGTAAAGCAGATAGTTGCCCAGAGCAGGTGTCCTCAATAGATGACAAGGCAGCAGGTTTGCTGCTGCAGACACTTGGAAAAGCTGAGCTGGGTGCTGTCCCAGGAGCCTTGAGGACGGCTCAGGGTGCGTAGGCAGCAGACACAGCTGGGATGGAAGGAAATAAAGAAGAATGGTCACCCTGTCCCTTCAGTTTGGCACTAAGAAGGGATAAGAGGTCCCCAGGGCATTTCGCATCCCTCTTCCCCCACACCCCACACTGACCACAGGGTTCAAACCCTACTTTGGCTGTGCCACAGGGGGCAGGAAGGTTGCTCTTCTGTTCAGCTCATCCACATAACACTGGCCCAGGCATCTCAACTGTGCCTGTACCAAATGGGGCATTTTCAGTTTACATGTGCTGGACATCAGCCTCTTGCATCCCCTGCAGGAAGCTGTGCCCACAGAGGTCCCGTCCTGCAGCTCTCCTCTGAATAAGCAGTTCCTGGATTCACACACTCTGGACACCTCAAGCATTTTTATCCACCCTCCTTCCCTCCCCCCCTCCCCCCAGAAATGCAAGATGTCACTAAAAATGGACAATGCATCCAGTTCTGTTGCAGAGTTCATGCTCCTGAGCTGGAAATACAACTGGCAGGTACAAATGTGAGCTATACTTGCATTCTGACAGCCTAACAGTAACCCAGAAAGTTTCAGTCTATCCACTCCAGTTTTTTCCTGATCTGCATCTCACTGAACAACTTTGACCCTCAATATTTACCTTCCTCTCTCAGTCTTGTGGCCTCTGGCCCTGTTTCTTTCCTCCTCAGCTGCCATCATTGCCCTGCTCCTCAGTGGTTCTGACTGGATGGTGCTTAAACCATGTCTCAACTGAGCATCACCAGTGGGCTGAGGATCAAGGCCTGGCAAAGCAGGAAAAATTACCAGCATGTGTTTGCTAAGAGATCAAGATCTCCAGGACTGGTAAGAAAAATAAATGGTAAGTGAAGAAGTCAAAAGGTGATGCTGCACTGCTCAGGGTTTTGTTCAATATTAGCTGCAATGCTACTGTGTGATGTGCTGGCAGTGGCAAGTAAATAGATTATGGACTAAACTTTGTACAATAAATACTCCATTACTGAATATATACTTCTCAAATTAATCACTGACACAAGCTAATGACATAGTCTCAAGCCAAGGGGCTTGAAATGGTTTTACAGAGGCAACCAGTCTTGATCTCTGCTGGCTGTAGAGTCCTCCCGCTCTTGTTTCTTCCAATAAAACCTATTTTGCAGGTGCAATTATTCAGTGGCTGGGGTTAACTCAATGCTCTGAAGGATGAAGGTAAGGTAATCAACTATATTCATCTTGGTATTTCTTTTGCGTGCTCTGGGATTATAATTACAAGATAAAATATTATTGCAAGAGGCCGATATTTAACAAGGTGTCAGCCAAGGGGACAGGACTTTAAATGCATGGGGATACTATGCTGAGAGTGGGACTGTTGGGGAGCCCCAGATAAGATGCCAGGTTTATAGTTTATAGTTGATTTCATAATCTCTGCCAAAATGTGCCACATTGTCATGTGCTGTCAATGTCATTCCCACCACCACAGGGTTTTCCCCTCTCCCACAGGCTGGAAAGAAACTGGCCCTTATCTTCTTCCTCATGCTGTCCTCCCCATCCAGAGTCCAGAGGTCCTGCTAGTGAGAGTGCTCACAGTGGGAATATGGACACTACCTGCAGCTTGGGATGCAGCTAGCCTGGGATGAGCCTGTGCATCCTTACTTCAGAGGACTTGTTTTCAGACACCAAATTCCCTTTTGTCATCAAGAACGGAGATTTGAAGAGCAGCACCCCAAAGGATAGTTTGTCTCTTTGGTGTGACACGTAGGTACTGCTGCCCCCTGAAATGAGCCCCCCTTCATCAGTCACACTGCCCCAAATCATCCCTCAGCCTGAATTCACCTGCCTGCCCCACTGCTTACCTTCTGAGTTTGATATCGCCCTTCACCTGCCTGCCCCACTGCTTACCTTCTGAGTTTGATATCGCCCTTGGTCTCCTGCACAAACATGGCCAGGAAGGGTTCCTGTCTCGTGGCTCTCAGACTAATTACACAGAGATGAGGGGTGGGTGGTTCAGGACACAGTGCCAGGTTCCACAGGGACTGGCAGAACAAATGTCAGCACAGAGCCATAAGGCCAGCATAGAAATCAAGAGTATTCATAGAGGCAGGAGAAAGTCTGCACATGCAATATCTGCACTCATTGTGGGCATCATCTGTCCCTCTAAGTAGTATTGAATCAGACCTAAAGAAAAAAAGATAAAATTGCTAGTTTTGGTGAAAAATGGAGATCTCTAAATTAGCTTCGGGTCGGGAGAGGGGGATTTTGCAAACTGTAAGGATTTTCAGCAAAGGCTTTGCCCCAGTCCTACCCGGGGTGCCCTTGCCTAGCACTGGGAACAGGGCTCCCATCTGCATGGCAGCAGGAATGCAGCCTGGGGGAGATGGCAACGCTGGACTTTCCCACTAGTAGGGAAATTCACTGCTCCCCTGGGAGATTTCCCATGGGGAGAGGAAGGGTTAGAAATGCTTTAGAAGTACAAAAAGGGTTTATAGTGTCCAATCCCTGTGTTTAATGTAAGTGGCTCTTCAATTTATACTCATCGCCTACTCTTTGTAAAATTCTTGGCATTCCCAGCATTTTCTTTTTTCTATAGCTCCAGTTAAAGCCCATAAAAAGTTCAGAGGCATTTCTAACCCTAGAGATACCAGACCACGCTGTCTCAGTGACACCAATCAAGTGCTGTGCTCCAAGGTTTCCTCAGCAGTACCCTCCTGGCAGACAAATCTCAGTCTTCAGTTAACCCAGAGAAAGGTCAGCCAAGCCATCAAACGTTTCAAAGCACAATTAAGACCCCAAATGAGCGAAGTTAAAGTTTAATGCTGAAACTTCACTGCCAGTTGATGCTCAGTGATTACAAGGGTCACTTGAAATACCATCAGCAGAACTACCGTGTGTGTCAGGAACCCGTCCCTGCTGATGGGCATTAGTGAATTTTTTTGGCAAGGCAAACAGCCTTGCTGTAATATGATTGCTGCCAGAAAAAAAAAAAAAATTAAAATTTTTTAAAAGCCATTCAGGCTGTAGCTGACAGAGATATAAGCTGCTTTGAGTCTGAAAAGCTGAAGAATTTACAGGTGACGTGTTTGAATTCCCTTAAAAGAATTCAGCTCCCATACAAGTGTGGTTGACCAGAAAAAGTCAGAAATTAACTCTCCATCCCAAGAATACAGGATTTAAAGATGAATCAAAGGCTCAAAGGGACAAAAAAGGTCACAACATAGTCTTATTCAAAAATACCAAATAATTTCTTTCATTAGAAAGCTGAAATTTTATACATAAAATCCTATTTCCCTGTGTTACGAAATTTTTGCAGCATCCTATACTTAAGGTTAAAACAAAAGGAAGCACAAAGTCAAAACTAAATTACAGAAAGTTCAAGCCAAGCTTTTCAACATCAGAATGAACAGGTAACAAATAAAAATTTGCATCTGATCTGTAGGTTACATCTACATTCTTTCATTGTGTTGGATTTGAACAAAGCCCATCTTTTCCAACAGCAAAACATTTCCTGGGAACCTCTTCACTGCCATCCTACCCATGCCTAGGGTAGGCTTTATTCCAGAGGAATGTCGCTGAACACTGTGGTATGAGGAAGGGTGGAAAAGCAAAGGATGAAGGGAGACTTTAAACTAGGGACTACCAGTTTGAAAAAGGAAAGGCAAACCCAACTTCAGGCTTTTCCTGTCTAAAGAAATGGCATAAGGAAAATCACCAGAAGCCATGTCAAAAAATTCACTAAAGAGCCAACAGTGAAGCCAAAAGGAAATCTGAGCTTTGCTAACACTGTTCCTTTTGATGGGAAATGGGTAAAAGGCCATTGCAGACAATTGAGTTTTGCCCCTTTTTAGTGAGACAAAAATCTGGCTAATTTATTTCACGTTCTCACATATGTATTTAAAAAAATTATAATTCTCAGCTCAAATGCCACCTTGATATATTAGCTATCTACTTTCATTATATTCATCTTCATTTTTGGTGCAGGATATGAATGTGTAATCTAAGTCATAACAAAGGTTTCTCTGTGGTAGTAAGAGGTGTCATTATCAGACATTACATGGCAGTTTATAATGCCAGTGGAATAATTTTGCATCAATGTTACAACGAAATTCTTGATAGAGGAAGATGTTATGGGAAGTAATTACTTCTCTCCCCCCACTAGCTATTAAACTTTAATAACTCAGATATGATTTCAGGTTTCCTAAAAGACAGGCTGGCATAGAACTTCATTCTGTAATTCCTATATTTTAGTAGCCAGAATAAAACAAAAGTATCTAGAACATACTCTTTCATTTAGACAACAAGAGATGCAAAATAGATACAAAATGGGTTATTCATGGTAGATTGAAAGAAATCCTGAGTTTAGATCTCAGGTACTAAATCTCATCAGCCCGTCTGCTGGCTAATCCCATAAATACAGTTATTTAGACTAGAAACTGCAAATGACATGTAACAGCAGAGATAGGAAGATAAATCTAGGAGATACTTAATGGATTATATAAAAATGAGCAAGAAATGCCCTATAATTATTCCACACTGTTGAGCTGGTTTCTTAGCTGATTTAAAGGCTTAACTACCTCCTCTGGAGAAATAAGAAGAGCCAACTATTGGTACATATACATGTTTTAATAGCCCACTCACTATGGCTTCCAGCCTGTGCTGTGGGCTTGCATTTCTGCTTCTGTTGTCCCATCAGCACAGTATGGCAGGAGCAAAGTGAAAGATCTCTGTAGTGTTGCATCCATGAAGTATGATAAACCTTTTTTTTTTAGGTAACCAACTTGGCTTCATTCATTTTTGTACCTGAAAACACCAGAGTCGCCTGTAGAAATAACACATGAGTTAATATTTGCCTCACTGGTTTCTGCACGTGGAAATTCCTGACAAATATTTTTTGTTTGGAGTTGGGTTTTTTTTCTTTGTTTGAAGACATTTAAGTTGGCACATTATCTGTCTGAATGCGAATTTCAAATGCTTTCTTTATGATCCGGGGTTCTTGCAGGAGCAGAATAATGTATTTTTAAATGGTCCAGTCACCAAAGCCTGACCTACAGAAATGAGCCCTGCAGCACTCACTGCATTTTTGCTCCCCCTTGGTGGCCTTAGCTGTGCATGTCTGCACTATTCATCTTGCAGAATGACTGAAAAAAAAAATCTGATTAAGCATTAAAAAAGAAGGGGACTAGGGTTAAGGGCATGAGGGGGCAGTGGTAGCAAAGCAAACCAGAGCTTTCTTCTGTCATTTTCATAATGGCCTAGAAATTACTACCACAAATAATTTTAAATGCCAGCTAAAAATCAGTAGGCAGCCCCAGTTAAAGAAGATAGCAAAAAGAAGCATAAGAAATGGGAAAGTAAGAAGTTTTAAAAATCTTGGCAAGAATAGTGTTTTAAGCAGACTTTGCACAGACTTTGTTTTTCGTAGTAGGGAAAAAATGATCAAATCTAGGGGGATAACCATGTTTAAGGGTTTGTTTTGTTGTGGTTTGGGGTTTTTGTTTAGTTGGCTGGGGTTTTTTGTGTTGAAGGGCAGCCTAGAGAATAAAGCCAGAGAGAGGAGTCCTATTGCCGGGAATTGCTAATTCCTTTAAGTTTTTGTCCTTTGGAACTGTGGGTCTTTGAGATTCTTTGAAAGCATTTGCTGGAAGTCATCATTAAAACAGATCATCATAACCAAAAGGAAATAAATAATTCTAAGGACCTGTATAATAATAAAGGCATAAAATGTTAAGTAACTTATTTTGCAGCTCTGCTGACAGCAGGAGTCCATCAGCTGGAAATTGAGAAAGGGAAACCTCTGATGGCTCATCAGGGATCTGTAGGCTGCCTCTGGACCACCAGCATGAGACTGCTGCAAAAAAGACAGTAGACCCTCCAAAAGGGATCAGGAGACCTTTTTTCAGAGGAGATAGGGAAGTACTGAAAGTCACGGTGAGATAGTTTGCTTGAAGGAGTTGCTTCTGTCGGTGCTTAGCTCAACTTCTCCTTCTGTCTCCTGGAGAAAGGTGTGATTAGCAATGGCACAAGAGCATGTCAGTCTAGATGGCCCCAAATATGTCAAGTCTGAACTTAGAAACATTAATCTAATACCCATACTATACTGCAGTCCATAATATTATTGAGCAGTTAAACTCAGCCCAGGAGGCCCAAAGCTGGAGTCTCGGAGCATGTTTGGTTGCTTTGTTCTAGGCACTAGATGTCAGTGTTTTACCTACACTTACAGAAATTTCCTGGGAACTGGGAATGCAGAGGTAACAATAAACAAACAAACAAACAAACAGTGTAAAGCATCTGCAGTACCAAAGCTCCATCCAAACATCAGGAAACCTCTCCTTCTCTCAGGTGCCCAAAAGGAAGTCAAACCTTTCCTTCTACCAAGTTTGTTCATGCCCAGAAACATTAGTTTAAAGAAGAGCTGAGTCAAACACATGCACAATATCAAAAGTACCTGCCAATATTATAAATAGTGTTGAGAGATATATATATAATATAAAATATTCCTGTGTTTGCTAAGAGCTGCTAACAGACCTGGCCAAGAAGTTTTAATATAGGAAAACACACCCATTTCTTTGAAACCTCTCTTTCTACACTGTATAACATTCATGACGGTTTTTACCTGAAAAAGAAATTGGAAAAATGGTTTTTTTAGCTGTTAGAAAAAGCTTCATGATTTTATCAGAAGCAATTTTACTGAGTTCTTAAACTGCTTTTAAGTTCAGGTAACAAAATGAATTCAAACATATTTACAACATGAACTAAAGGCAGCATCTTCAACATGTGGTTCACGTCATCTTTCCTTCAGGTTTGAATTAGAAAAATCAAAAATTTCTCAAATCAAGCTATTAAGAAAAGTCATACCTAGGGTTATTGTATTCCATTGTCATCTCAATATCAGATTAACAGTATGTTACATAGTTTAAAATACAGTCCTACCCCTACTCCTTGTGCACACACAGTTTATGTGTGCAAAGCATTTCTAAAAAAAAAAATCATTTACATTAGCACAAATACAGTTTAAATTAGCCCGTGCAAACTCCTGAGATAGCAATAGCTGCAGGAATTAGGAGTTCCTCTTGCCTTCCAGGTGGTCCGGTCTCTGATAGATCACATTTCTGCTTCTCTCCCCAAATCCTCTTTGCTCCCATTCTTTCCCCAGCTCAGGGCTGCAGGAGAGCATCCTCTAAACTCCCTCTTTGACGTCCACAGGTGCTCCCTGCTGGACAACTACAGCATGTTTTCCTTTGCCCTTCAGAGCACTCATACATCAGAAAAAGTGAAGCAACCAAAACAACCAACAAATATAGTGAAAGATGAACACTGCAAACTTTAAAGGTAGGTTTTGTGTTATCTTTTGTCCATCAGTTTACTTATATGCTCTATCTCACTTTGCATATGTTCATTGAATGAGAAATTGTGCTCCACAAAATAATAAATCCCCCTTTTTTTTCTCCAGCCTACCTATGCATTGCAGTCAATAAGGAATTCCAAGTATGAGGTGGTAGCTGTTCTCAACAGTAGCCTATGGGCCTTGGGGGAAAGGCAGGGAGTGCCTTTGCTACAGAAAGGTCAGTGTTAATCTTGTTATGTTGCTGTTCATAAATGAAGTGTTGCAAAGGTCGCACAGATTCCAAGCAAGTCTGGAAAACTAGAAAACTTTACTAAAAGGAAGGGGATACACTCATATTTGAAATAAAATCTAAGGCTAAGCTGCCTTCTAGAAGAATAAATCAAGGACCTTTGCACTTCAAATAGTAACACAGCCAAATACAATGCTACGTTTATGGCTTATTTTTAGACAAAGCCTGGGCAAAATGAAAAAAAAAATTACAATTTTCTGGTCTATTTCCTGAAGAATAAGAAGGGAAAAAAAAAAGCCAACCAAAACCAAAATGAAACTATCAGTGACCATCTAATGATCCATCCTATCCCAAATGCTAAAAAGTCATTAGTGTTGCCTCAGCCTGAAGAATCTGTGTGTTAAGTCAGTGTGGTATGAACAAGTCAAAGCAAATCTAATCACTGTGGGTTACATTACATCCCAACATGTGCTGAGGAAGATTGGCATCTGCTACTCACAATTAGCAGGGAGATTTTCAGGGAGAAAAGCATCTGTCAGGCAGACCCAGGACCAACAGGATGCAGCACAAGCAAGGAAACAGGAATTTCCTCCCTTTTTAACATCAAGCACATATTTTTATTTAAAAACCTTTTCACACGTTGAAGTGGTTTCTCCAGAGAAGGAGATGGAAAGCACAGGCTTTCAGATGGACACCTCCACTGTCATAGCAGGTGACTGGAGATCTCTCCCTGATGTCTTTTGTACTGCTGCTTTAACAATGGCTCAGAGGGTCACTGTTAATATAGATTTGAAGGACAGATAATACAAATTGACATTTCAACTGTTGATTGGCTGGAAGCAATAAATCAAACAATCAACCATAAATCAACTTTATAGCACAGGACAAAACATCAATTTGTTGTGGTGAAATCCAGCCTCTGTTGAAAAGCCAAGTCAGCTTACTGAGAGAGAAAGGAGAGCCAGCAGACACTGCAAGAGTTTAACAATCCCAACAAGTTTATTTTTAAACTGTGTCGGGAGCACTTGTCAGCACCGGGTGTGTGGTTTGCCACGGCCACAGCTCCTGATGACATCAAAAAACACCCCATCAGAACAAAGTGATACCAAAGGAAAACTGTGACTGTGGCAGCCTTTCACTCTCCAAAGCAGAAGCACCTAAACCTGTCAAGTCTTGTGAATGAGACATCAGCCATGAACCTTTGGTTTGCAGCTACTACTACCAGACAGAGCAGAATGGATCTGTGTACTGTAGGCTATTCACTCAAAATTTTCCTTACAATCAGGCTAGTTTGGACAGGATACAACTGATCAAGAGCCCTCAGATATCCCACCATTGTCTAAAGACATTGTTCATAAAAAGTCTCCTTGTTTGGAGACCACAAAAGCATAGAAGAAATATGAGCTGGCAAGGCCTCCCTATCAGAGGCATACAGAAATCCGTCACAGGTAGATCAGCCCCAGGGTTTCACTCCCTTCTTTTAAAGTGTTGTTTATGATTCAGCTACAGTCTCCAACAAATAGAAAGTATTTGCCTTCTTGCCTGGTCCCCAGGAAACCGGTGACAGAACAATTACTGAGACTCAAAAGGCTGGTTCTCAATCACTCCATATAAAGTCATTAACAGGTGTAAATTCAGCCAACTGCCACATATTTGCTAGTGTTTTATTTTTATATTTTAGCTTTAAAGGTTCTTCCCCTTTCTATCACATTCAACAGCATCTCTCTTTGTGGCAGAACTTCAGAAAAGGGTCACTTGCCACTGAGCCACACCTACATAACACTGGATGAGCAGCCAATTTTTCATCTGCACAGTAGCAAAAGAAATAAATCTTCCTGTCATTAACCTTTCTGCTGAAGAACCTCCCACCGATGACACAGAGAAGGAAGCAGAAGTAAAGGATGCTGAGTCAGGAATAGCTGGTGTGGGCTTAAAATGGGGTGGGAATGGGACAGTTTACAAGTCTGAGGTAAAAGTCAGTATTTTGAAAGTTTTTTGTTTGCTTTATATTCGATCACAAATTGACTGCAAGAGTCTGAGATTCTGCTACTGTTTGGACTTGGGGGATTTCTGTTCACTCTTTTATCACTCATCCTACTACCAGACCTTCAAACATTCATGTGATCATGTAAATTTTAAGACTTCTTGAACATAAACAATTTTATGCTGAAGCAGTTCTGTGTTTAAGCAAATTTTCAACCATTCGAATGGGACAAAATGAGGATACAGACACAGAGGTCTGTTCAGGATTTGGAGCAATATCCTTGTCCCGTGCTCACACCTCTATGCCTAAAGCAGTCCAAGAACCCAGTCCCAAAGCTTCTTTCCCTGGGAAGGATTAAAACCAACTCCTTAGAGCATCATATTGTCATCCATCAATTTACTACCAACTATCATTTGTCAGCTCTAAGAGAGCCGTGAAGTTTCTCCTTTCCCACACCACTGGCACTAGCAAATTCAGAAAACAAATTCAGCATGTTCTAGGTTCTCCATCTGGATTTGTAACTCTTCTGAAGAACAGGGAGCAGTCTTTGGTGCCTTTTGGTGTCTGGGGCAAGTAACTTGCTAACAGTCCTCAGAGCTACACATCAGAGTCCTACAGTGAAGGCAAATGGGTTTGGGTTTCTGACAGGGTTTTTTCAGACTATGTTGTGAACTACAATTAACTTTGAAGAAAACAAAATGGATAATTTCATGCCCTGTTAAACTCATAATTTCTTTCTGCATATCTGGACTTGGACAACATTGTTCCTATCCCTGCTCAGCCTTCCACAGCCTCGCACGCATTACTGTAGAGCAGAGTTAATTAAATACAAACGTTCTCGTCAAAGCGCTGACTAAGATGTGTCAAATCCTGTCTCCTCAGATGCCATAAAGGGACCATTAAGTTATCTAAACACTTCCAGAAAGTGTTGCAACACACCACAAATCACAGCAGTGTGAAAAGGCACTCGTGGTGCTCTTATCCGCAAGTTCCCAGTCCTCCTGGAAGCCTCGCTGGGGTGTTTCTGTAAAATCTGATTTGAGCTCGGTCCCCTCAACAGCATCAAGCCATACCCACCTTTGAGGCTGGCAAGAAACAGAAGAGATGTCTGTATCTCCGTAGCACAAGAAAGATCTTGTACCAGGCAAGGAAATATTTCCTCTTCCACAGCTGCACCTTCTCAGCAGGCTGCCAGGAAAAGCCAGGTCCATATCAGCTCATCCACTTCTGCTGAAGGGGCCCCTATGGGAGGGCAAAAATTCAAGAGCTGAAGGACAGACATTTCAGAGGATCATAAACAAAAAAAAGAAAGAAAGCCTTAGGTCACAGCCAAGGAAAGGTTTCCCCAGCTTAAAACTCATGCAGACAACTAAGAATAAACAACCCCACCTGCTCCTTTTGTCCACACATGACATTTCCCATCAGGTAATTTTCAAATCACTTTCACTTGCAGCCAGCTCCCAGTCAGGAGTCCTGGCCTTCCCTCTTCTCCTACCAGAGGTCCCACATCATCTTAGGATCACAGGATCATTTAGATTGGGAGAGACCCTTGAGATCGTTGAGTCCAGCACTGCCAGGTCCGCCACTAAACCGTGTCTCCAAGTGCCACATCCACACATCTTGTTGCATGGCAGGTCAGTAAGGACCACGTGAAGCCTCCTGAAGCATCACTGGGTTCCTTGTTCCTTGTCATTCTCCTGGGGACAATGACACTCCAGGAGATTTAATGGGGAACAGAAAGTACCTCTGGTAGTGTAACAAAAATGCTATTAAAAGAGAAGGCCAAAAGAAGAAATCCTTGAGAATGTCATTTGCTGAAATGGCAGAGTTGATGAGCGGCAAACCCAGCTTCTTCAGCATAAGAAGTTTCAGTGAGAAGGCTGTGAGCCCTGCTTTGGGCTCCCAGGAACTCTCCAGCAGTTCTGCAAGGGGCTCAGGAGCACTCCTGGCAGGAAGATGTGATTTTTCCAAATACCTGGAAGGGAAGGCAGCTGTAACCCATTTAAATAATTTAAAGCAGCTCTTTGCCTCCTTAGTGGGGAGCCAGGAGTGCCTCTCCAGCAGGTGGCTGCACCTGAGAAGCTTCTCAATACTTACAGGGAAATGCCACAGAAAATTTAGGGTCTCATTCCCAGGAAAATTAACCTGTAACTTCTGTTTGCCAGAAAAATGCACAGTGAAAGGGGTTTTCTATAAATCTTTTGCATTGCAACTGAGTCAGTGAATGCCAGGAAATTTTACCAGCCTTTGCTCCTGAGCATATGTTTGGACCCAAAATTAGCCACAAGTCTCCTCTGGTCCCGCTTTGCACTCAGCTCCCTTGGAAAACAGGAGTAAGATTTCTGAACTGGGTTTGCAGTTTCTCCCACAGTTGCCCCTTTCACTTTATATGAACACCTTAAAACATGATTCTGAGCATGTTTATAAGAACAGACATCACATATCCTGAGAGCAAAACCAGTTCCTAGGATTTTCTGTTTGATAATGATGGCAGCAGCTCCCCTGACTAGAGGCACATGCTGGTTTTTTTGCTTCTTCATGCCAACCTTGATCTTCTTTTACCCCTCGTGTAGAGGGGCCATGTTAAATGTGTGTTCACAGATTTGGGAACCACATCATGGTGCTTTCTCCTGCCACTCATCATTGAGCTAGTTTTTAGTTGAAAATACTAATCCAAAAAGTGCATCCTCACTGTAGTCATATATTTTCACACCTGAACAGCAACTATAACTTCTGAAAGTTGTTTCGAGTCTCCTTTTCATTTCCAGGGGTGATTTTCTAGTTCTTCCAGGCTGTCTTTCCCACCCTCCTGGAGCTACACCCGTAACCTTGCCTGTCTCATCTTCTTGGGTTCAACCAGAATTTCATGTCCAAACCCTGACAGTCAAATTGAAAACCTCGTGTCCTCTTCCTACTCCCAAAGTCAACATGGCTTATGAAACCTCACAGAAGGAGCAACTGGGAATATAATTCTCCTTTGAGAGCTCCACCCTCCATCTGAAATGGATAACCTGTCTTGTCAGAATTTGAGAACAAATATTTTTCCCTCCAAGATCCTGGACGGTCTTTGTAGGTAACAAATATATGGGCTTGCTGGCAGGCAACCATATAAATGACTATTATAGCAGCATCCCATACATCCCTTGTAATAGAGGCTCTCAAAAAGGCTTTGTTTTTTACATCATTTCACACCATCTGACATAGGAGTCATTCCTGGTGCTATTTTTAGTCAACTAATCTGTGTTTGGAGGCAATTTTCCCCCTCAAATATTTCTGGGTGTTTGATAACCAACACAGTCCCCACAAGCTGATCATTTGTCATCCTTCACCAGAGAAGGTCACTTATGACCATTTTAGCACCTCCCAGTACTTAACTCTCATGAAGAAATGATGGTCCTTATTGAAGTTCAGTAAATAAGTTGGCATTAAGTTTCCAAGACAAATTATTCCAGACTATTGGTTTCATATTAGGTCACAGGAAAGGAATGACACCTGGTTGGACTTAGGAGCATGCTGAGGTGCCAAGGAGCAGGATAAATCTGCCAGGTTCTCCTGGATCCATGGCAGATGGAGCCGTCGAGTTCATCTGCTAGGGTCTTTGTCACACCACTAGGAATCATACCGTGGAATATATTCTGTTTTCTCTAAGCACTACAGCTTACAAGAACAGACTGATTCGGGAATTCAGCATTACCTGGTTTATAGCAAGGAAACGGGGCATGGCTGGATTGGGTCCATGTTTGTACTCCCAGCCAAAGCATGCCACACTCTTAGAGGAGAATTTCTTGCTTCACATCACTTAGTTGTCAAAAAGCACTAGAAAGGTTCCCAAAAATGTTTGCTGTGACCTCTACAAACCTCTGTCCCTCAGGATCAGAGCTTCTCTCTTGGGCCATTACATGGTACTAACTCCCAGAAATGTGATTTCACGTTGCTACCCAGACCTTTAGAGCTACTTTGAGACCTATCTAGTCCCGGAGAGACAGAATCCAGATGGAGGATTTGGAAGTATCTGTAGCAAAACTGACACAGAAGGCACAGCTGCTGGGTACCAGTGGGTGTGGATCTGCCCCAGCCCAGATGGGATGGCCATGGGATACAGCACATTCTGGTCTGCTCCATGGCATAGCTCTGTGGTCACAGCTCTGGCATCTGGCCTTAAAAAGCAATCATTTAAACTTCTGCAAAGCTCCTGCCATTGTACTTCAGCCAGTCACAGTAACTGGGAAAAGCTCCTAAATTATAGCTCGGCTGCCTCAGAATGATGGCATAACCCACCTTGATTTACAGCCCTGGAGCAAACCTGAAAGGTTTGATATTCTTGCAGTCCTTCAAACCTCACCATTAGAGTCTCCATCCTATTTATGCTCTGAGTTTGTCTAGCAACTGGAAGAAGTACTTGGACTATTTCTGAGCATTATTTCATGTGGTGCAAGAGAAATTGATCCTGTAGCTATAAACAGATTACTTCTTGCCAAGGACCCTTTGTAAAACCTCTATGGCACTTGCTGTTATTCCTAAGAAATGTCCATTTTACTACTTCTCGTGCATCCAAAACCACGGATCATTTTAAATATCCACGTTTAACTTGTATACATTTATTTTCAGGATTTTAATAGGATTTGTCATCATCTGTAAAGCACCATGAAATGTAATATTTTCCCCAGAGCAGGGTGTGAAATTTGTCTACCTTATCAGCAGTTTGTATACAACTTGCTTCTTGGATTAAGTGTTTGACTCACTGAATACCTTCTTCTCACAATAAGTCTATCCAATTGGCATGTTAGGAAATACATGATTCTTTTTTTTTGTAGGTAGTTGTAGCCTCAGAAGGGATACATGACATTTTATTGTGCATGCATATGTTTATGCTTAATTGCTGGAGCTTAAGGAAGAACATTATGTCTAATTCCCTGCCTGAGTGGCTTTATTGCACTTGAGGCACAAGCACACAGCTACAATACCGAGGCATCTAGGAGCCTTGCATACAGCTCAAGATCCTGAAGATGTACAAAGCAGGGGGAGAAACAGTCCCTGCTGAAGGATTTCATGAACAAAGGAAAAATAAGGACAGTGACTGGCACAGACTAGGAGTTCTACATCAGCATCTGCCACCAGGAGCAATGTCAGAGCACCAGCGACCTGTAAATAGCAGATTTCCCCCACCCAGAAGATCCCCAAATGCAAACTACAGAGTTATTTCTAGGTTTGGGGCTTGTTCTTCTTCTGAAAGAGCAACTTCCAGGAAAAAAAAAGAAAAAAAACAAAAACCAACCAAACCCAAAGTGTGTTCTGATAATTGCCCTAGACTATAATTTAGTCTCGTACCTGCAAGTTTCAGGTTTTGTTCAAGTACATAATGGTGTGGTGGAATGCTTCCCAGCAGTCCCCCAAAACATTCTCTGTAATAACAGAGAGATCATTTATTGGAGAGAATGAGCAGATTCTTGCATAAGCCTCTTTTGTATGAGAAGTTTCAAGGATATGAAAGCAGCAATTATTCTCACCTTGGCTAATACAATTAAGAAATTCTGAAGTACTGAGAAAACTGTGGAGCAATTAGACTTTGAACCACCTAGCTATGAATTGTCATTTGCCAGCAAGCTATAGTTAGATCAAATTAAATCAGAGATGAGGGGAATGATCTGAAAGCAGTCAGAGGCAGTGGGGCAGGGTTTTCACTGCAGTTTGTCACAGAGTTGGATCCAAACTCTGTCAACCGTGACCATGAGTTATAAGCACTTGGCCGGTTTTTAGAGGACTAATCAGGTATTTTTTGCTAACTTAGGCAGAAAGATTACATTATTTTAGTGATAACTGCAGAACTAATTCTACTCACAGTCCAAAGTAAAAATGTCTTAGGTAATAGGAAAAGTACTGCTTAACTTCAATCTCTCACGCTGACTCCAGCTTTTGTGAAAGAGGAGGCTGGCTCTAACAAGAGGATCAAAATTGGAACAATTTGCCTTAGATATGGGGTAGAAGAAGCCCTTGCAGGATTACTGGAGCTTAAATGTCATCACTGAGAAACAAAGCAGTACTTGGATAAGTGCTGCATTGACTTTAAGGTGAAGATATGGACTGCAGAAGAGCACAGGCAAGAGCACGTGTCCAGAAAACAGGACCCAGGAGAAGAGAGTGAAAGATCAGACCGGAGGAAGAGGAGACAATATAAAAATAACTGCTATTGACAGGAAGGAAATTATTTCTTCAAGATGCTCATGAATGATGGAAGTATCAAGAGGTTTAAGCTTACAGCAAGAAGGAGATTGACAATGATGATGATGAGAGTGAGAAACACCATGCGGCTGGGGAGGGTGAGGAGCCTTCTTTGGATGCATCCCTGATAGATGTTTGATCTGACAGATTTTGCCTCAGCAGAGAGGGAGTGGGTGACCCCTGAGAAGGTTGTGATTTCAGCATCCTGTTTCTTGTGAGCATGACGCTCTTGAATACTCTGAGAATTTTGTTGTTTCTCCCAACACTGCCCAGAGTAAATCAAACCACCTTCCCCTGAACCCACCGAGCAGGACAGGACATCACAGGGGTGACCTAACCGCGGCCTTCCAGTACCTGAAGGGAGCTTTAAGGAAAAATGGGGCAAGACTATCTCCAAGAGCCTGCAGTGACATGACAAGGGGAAATGGGTTCAAATTGAAAAAGAGTAGGTTTAAATAAGATATTAGGAAAAAGTTGTTTACCGTGAGGGCAATGAGGCAAAGGTTGCCCAGGGAAGCTGTGGATGCCCCATCCCTGGAAGTGTCCAAACCCAGGTTGGCCGAAGCTTGGAGCAATTTGGTCTTGTGGAAGGTGTCCCTGCCCATGGCAGGGGGGTGGAACGAGATGATCTTTAAGGTCCCTCCCAGTCCAAACCAATCTTTTTTTTCTGTGATTCTGACTGGTCGGATATTAACAGGGTCCTAACAAAGATAACAGAAGATGACTGCAAGCAGCAGGGTTCGTGAAAGTAGCAGGTTCATGTTTTATTCCAGCAGCCAGACCTCTCCTGTCCTGTTGTGACTCAAATTGGCTCTCATAGAGTCACAGAATTGTTTGGGTTGGAAGGGACCTTGAAGATCATTTTGTTCCAACCCCCTGCCGTGGGTAGGGACACCTTCCACTAGACCAGGTTCCTCCAAGCCCCATGCAACCTTCAGTGACTCCTGCAGTTGGCACTGGGCAGCCCCACACTCAGCAGTCTGAGGAGCTCAACTCTTTCTCTTCTCACTATTAAATTTCCCATCACTTACTCCTCTTATCATATAGTCAAGCCTTCTCAGGGGACAGAGCATGGGGATAAAACTCTCGCCATGCTTCAAGCCCTTTGAAAAAGAATTTATATCCATGGTGTAAAACAAACAGTATTTCAAAATCATTTTGAAAAGACAATTCAGTGAAAATCCGGATGAGTCCTGTCTTTCAGTTGGCTTAGTTACACTTGATTGCATTTGCTACAGCGTGGATGCAATTTCAGATTTTGCTGGGGAAGTTCACAAATACAAAGCTCCCTGTGCAGGGTTGCTCAGCACAGCCCCTGAAAGGATACCCTGTCCAGGGGGGCAGAGCCCAGCCAGGGGTTGCTCCTGCTGGCTTGGGATAGCTGTCTGTCCACCTGCTCCAAGGTCTATCAGCATGGACAACTTGATCCTGTACTAACCAACCCCAAGTTTCTTTGGAATGGAAACTTCTTTTTGTGCATGGAGAGCTCAAAGTGTGGGGATATCACTCCATCTGGATCCCCCACCCTGAGAGCTGTGCTCCTTTCCCAGCTTCCCTGGGATCTCGGTGGGTAACACAACCTGTGAAGAACATTACTTCATCATTAGCAAGAGAGACCCAAGAGGTGTGCAAGTTTGTCCTGGATAATCTCCCTCCTTATTAACAGCAGATTGACACAGACATTGATTCACCTGTTGTTAAATGGGTAAACTGTTTAATTTACAACAAGGGATTTATCTGGGAAAGAAGGAAAATAATTTCATGCCTCATTGGTTTTCTGTGATCCCATTACACCAATGGATGATGCTTCCTTTATATCAGTCAAATATGAAGTAGGGGGTTAGGAGCTGAGGAGCAGAGAAGGGAATGCTCTTGAACTCCTGCCTAGGGAAGGATGGAGGATCTGGCCCAAGCTTAGTTTCACTGCTAAATATCTTCTTCCTTTTCCCAGAAATCTAAGGATCTACAGATTATAGTCACCACAGCTGACAAGCCTGTAGCGTCCAAGCAAAAAAGCACCTCCTTGTTCCTGCTCCTAGAGAGTGAGGGCTCCAGACACTTCCAGGGGTCCCCCTCCACCTCCACAGAGCCACACAGGGGCGGGCGGACAGGAGCAGAGCAGCATGGAAGACAAAGGAAAGGCACTTCAGTAGCCTGAGGACTACCCACCTGCTCAAGCATCAAAGGCATGCTGCAGAGGGGAGGTGTGAGAGCTTTTCACAGGAGAGGCTGTCAAGATCTTTTTATAGATGGCAATCGGCACAGAGAGGCTGTGAGCGGGTTTGTCCTCCCGTGCAGTTGTACAAACAGCTCAGTAGTCAGTTCCACGAGCAGCAAAATGACTGAAATCTCCTCTTCTCTGCTTTGATGTACTTCTGAAAGTGTTGGAAACAAATAAAAGGTGAACCTGTACCAGGAGCTGGTCCCTCCCTGGGGACTTACTCTGGGGAGTGTTCCTTCAGCCAACATCTTCTCATAAGGCCTGGAGGAACCATGAGATGGGACAGAAATCAGCCGAAGAGTTCAAGTCTGCCTAGAGAATGACCGAGTGGTTTCATACAGACACAAGACTTCTCTTTGTTCACAAAAATCATGCCACCAGCTGTTGCACAAATGCTGTTCTCAACAGACAACCTCTCTTTGATATTAGCTGATGTATTATATGTTAACACAACACCATTTTGTGCCTCGATTAGCAGAAAATGCAGCACCTAAAGATCTATTTTAAGAGATTAAAAATACACAAGGGGTTTCACACTTGAGTTATATTTGTAAGATGAACAATGCCACCACCACCTTAAAATAGTTCACAAGCACTTCACCTGGCAAGTTTTTTACACTGCACCCAGATAAGCATCTCCTCAACAAGCATGTCAGGGTCAGCCAAGCCCCTTTTTGTTCCACAATGCTCTGTGCACTTACTCACAGCTTTACTTCTTGCTCTCCTGTCTCGTTCATTTATTTCCCTGCTGCCCCTGCAGTCTCAAGAGCAAGACTGAGCATTTGTGGACCTCCCAGCACTGTTCCGAGGTGGCCCTTGAGCTGCTGTGAGCAAAAACACTGCAGACATTTCAATCTGCAGGTGCAAGGGAAAAAGAAAAATAAAAAGAAGAAAAGGAAAGAATCACACCTGTCACCCGTCCTCGCCCCCATCCACACAGGCATTGGAGATGACTAAGAGCAATCCAACTGTCCTTCCCAGCTTCAGTGGAAAGGTTTTAGCCTCAATGTGGGCAGAGTGAAGACACAGTATCGGCTTCTTCTCCGTGCAAAGCTATTTGTACTATGAATCACTGTTTCCTGATTCACCAGCAGCTGGGCTTTCTGTGCGCAGAGATTCAGAAAGAGAAGGTGACACAGCTAACCTGCTGCATCCCCAGTATGATTTCACCCAGCCCCCTTTCTGGGGTGAGCAAAAAAATCCCAGAATGGTTTGGGTTGGAAGGGACCTGAAAGCCCACCCAGTTCCACCCCCTGCCATGGGCAGGGACACCTTCCACTACTCCAGGTTGCTCCAAGCCCTGTCCAACCTGGTCTTGGATACTTCCAGGGATGGAGCAGCCACAGCTTCTCAAACATCCTCAGTGAAAACCAAGAGAGGAGGGAGCAGCCACGGCCATTGCTCTCCCTCTGCTTTGGCCAAGGCAGTGGGTCAGGCAGCCTCCAAAAAAGTTTCCAAACCAGGGTCTGATCCCAGTGCTGACTTACAGTTCCATTACACAATGTCACCTTCAGGGCTGTGACAACCATACTGGGAAAGGCCCACAGAACTAAGTACTCACCTCAAAGAGTTGATTTACAACCCAGGACATAGACAGGAGCCCCTTGTCTTCTCCTCAGCATCTTTTACTCTGAGCTCCCCAAGATACTACAAATTAAATTATACAGACCTTTTTCCAGTCCAGCAGAGGAAGATTTAGAGCAGCAAACCACTTGGATATATTTCTGAATATAATTTTTATTGCAGTACACACAAAGAGGACAACCTTGCTCTTCATTTTCAACCTGCCTGAGAAGATATCAATGCAGACAAGGTTTTTCTGAGGTTTTTTTTCTGTGAAATCTCAGCAGAATTGAGATGTACTGTCACAATACTGAAAATGGCCTCTTGGAGATGAACATTCCCGTCAGACCCAGAGGACAGGCACAACTGTGCCTCCTTTCTGATGGAGTACAGCACCAAAGCCCAGCACCACAACAAAAATCAAGGAATCTGATGGCTCCACAGGCAAGGTGCTGCACAAGCATCCAGATGAAAACACCAGCCCTTGTCTATGATTCTTTGAGCTGTGACACTGGTTTTTGGACAAAACCAGTGAGTTTTCTGAAAATACTTTTATCGCACACCTCCCATATCCTCAATTATTCTCTGCAGAATATTATTTTCTCTATTGTTTCCTGCAGACCATGTTTTACCTGCCTGACCTACAGGCCAAGATTATTTAATCTGCCCCTGAAGCCAACAGCCTTGACTATGGGAGGCAACAAGCTCCTTCTGATCAGAATAGTTTGGAAAACCCAATGATGGAGCAGATTAAACCTTGCAGCTGGTTCAATACCCACAGCCAATTTCAGAAGTTGCTCCAAAGTGAATAACAGGTCAGGTTTTTAACAGGAACTTGTCAGGTTTTTAACTCATTTAGGGAGGGTGCTTCTTTCTGATGATCTATGAACAACATGGGAAGGACTGATATTCCCTAAAAAAAAAAAATCAAAGTCAGTGAGAAAACTCTCACAGCCACATAATGGCACAGTGGCTCTGTGGGCAGGTGGCCTGGGTACAATCCTGGCTTTCCTTTCAGTCTGGGTGCAACAGGCACCTCTATTTCCGCATGAAAGAGAGAGGCTGGCATCACAAACCACATAAAACCACAGCTGCTCTTTTCTTCTGCAGAGGTGCCCTGCCAGTAGCCCCGTTTCTCAGCTGGAAGTGACCTGGAGGATGATGAACACAGCTCAATTGACTTTATTTTGTTCCCCAATAACTCACGTTGGATGAATTTCAGTTCTTGTGGAGGAGGAGCACTGCCCGAGCTGCAGCAGGCACACCTGTCCCTTCAGGCCTGGGGAATGGGACAATGAAGTTGGAGGCAGGAGCTGCTGCTCCTGAACCCTTTCAACCCTTCAATCCAGGCTGTATGGCTGGGATCCTAAGGAGAACAGGAATGTAATCCTGGGCTCTATCAACTAATACACCTAAGCCACAGGAATTAACTATAATTTACAAGTCTTTAAAGAAGCACACAAGAGGCCAAGCCTTTCAAAAGCACCCGAGGCTGTTCTGAACAAAGTCTCATTGACTTTGGGCAGCCATTCTGCTGCTATGTGCTGCAGGCGTCTCCATAAAGCCTCCCCAGAGACACAATGCAGCACAGGCCAGGCAGGAGCTGCTTTCTGCTCATGGTTACCTTCAGCACAGCAGTTGGATGCTGCAGGATTTCATGCAAAGGTTTTTCTTTATTTCTGACACATCTTGGAGCACATCTTGACCTTCCTCTAGCAAGCTCTGCAAGGAGGCACTGGTGTGGGCAAAGACAAAGCTTCAAAAAGAAATTCATTCACCACTGTTCCAAAACTGGCTGATTTGGCATTAATTCAGTATAAAAATTCAATTCACAGTTCAACCAGGGTTACAACTGAAGGGTCCCAAGAAGAATTGTCCATTTGGCGGGCTGGGCTGGCACCTCCCAGAGGCTGCTCTTAGGCAGTGGTGAGGCACCAACCCAACCCGCTCTCAGACTTTGCTGCTGCCTCTCCACTAGAAAGCTTGAATTTTGAGTCCCAGAGTGCAAGTCTGGAGGAATTTTGGTGTGGTCAAAGTGGTGAGGGATGGGTACTACTGCCTTTGGGATAAACTGCTGGTCTGTGTCTTCAAAGTGGGTCTTCAGCCACAGTGATCCTTAGGTTTGACAGAATATTTGCACTAACAAACTTCTTGCAAAAAGGAAATGAAATGTTGCTGGTGTACCTGATATCTGTGGATATCTGCAGATGGGTGAGGCACAGGTTTCCACAGAGCCCTCAGGGGAGATTCCGGTGCTTTGCAGCAATGCCATAGTGAAAGAAAAAAGGAAAAAGAGAGTGCAATCTGCAGAACTTTCCTTCATAGCCTTTTCACTCCCACTCCCTGTCTGCTGCTGCCAAAATCCTGCTTTGACTCTGGCTGTGGACAAGGTTCTTCCCTGTCAATCGACACCCCCCCCACCCACCTCCCAGTGGGAACATCAGGGGGACAAGGGATTTCTCCCAGCTGGGCAGGGGGATAAAGGCCTTCCCAGTAGCAGCACTCTGCTCTCCTGGCAGGCACATGCAGCCATCGCTGTGCAGCACAAGATGTCGTTGCTGTGCTACTTTTGTCTCTCCTGCCCATCCCTGCTTCCCTCGCTGGGAAAAGCACCACCTTTCCCACCCAAACCACAGCATGAGTGCTCCAGGTTTTTTCCCGGAGAGCAGCCCACACCTCCTCTGACAGTTGTGGACAGGTTTCTCTTGCTAAAACACCAGCCTGGGAGGGAGGCACCCACATTCTGCTCTCACCACTTGTCCCCATGTGTGAACAAGCATCTGTGGGTCCTCCCGTGCCATGGACACAGCCTGGCCATGCAGGACTTGCAGCAGCACCTTGAGACATGAGCTGAGTTGTGTGTGGATTTTGTCCTGCCTAGACCTTGAGAGCAGGACTCCCAACATAGAAAGACTGCTTGGATGTGATTGCTGGGATGTTGTTTCATATGGAAAGAAGCGTTTAGGAATAAAAGCCCACCTGTCTCACTGCTGTAGCTGGAAGCCTATGGTTGTGCAGCACCAGTGGGGAGGGGCACATCAGTGCTCTTCCCAGGATCACACTGGAAATGGAGATTTTTAGAGCTGCGGCTAATTCTGTCTCTTTATCAGCCCCTGAACTTCATTGAGCCAGGAGGAGAAGAGGTACCTGCGAAGGTCAGCAGCTGGCCCAAGCCCATAGAACAGAAGACAAGACAAGACTGGATTGTTACAAGGGCTTCAGCTGAACTTAAAATCTCCAGTAGCTGCCACAAGACCTTTCACATCCTATCTCTGGATAAAATCTCCAGTCTTTTTCCATGGTGTAAATCTGAGACATGGAAGTTCCATTTGGCAATGCCTAATTTAGCACAAGCTCTTTGGGGAATGCAGTGCCATGCTGTAAATAACCAGACACAGGCCTCCTGCATGTGTGGCAGTGACTGTCCTTTCAAAATCTATTTGATTCCAGAGGCATTTTGCACACTCCAGGACAAAAACTGCACTGCTGATACCACTGCAGATCTGACAATATTTGGGATATCTGTTGCTCAGATTTATGGTTTTTCCTTCTATAATATTCATACCTTTCAATGTTCAATTTCTTTACCAGAAGCACCTGTCCGATGGCATTATTTACTTTTAGAAGAACTTGTGCAGCAGCTACAGTAAATCCCAGCAAGAATTTTCCCACAAAAAGGAGTTCATTAATGAAAAACCCATTTTTTCCTAGGATGCCAGGTCAGGGAAATTTTCCTTCATGGATCTAATCCACAGCCCTTCAACTCCAGCCCAAGAGCTTGACCACATGATGGTGTTGGACTTGTACCAAATTCACACTAAGAGTTTTTAAACAGTTTTTTAAAAACTCTGTGCTGCCCCTAGGATGTAGGGTAGAGAGCCTTCCCTGAGGGCTTTCATGGTGGATGAGCCCTAAGGGCCAGCACAAGGTTTGGATGAAAAATAAATTCGGGTATCTTGGAATTAGGCTATTCCTTTGACTATCTCAAGCATCCTTTAGTGAAATCCCTGCCAAACTTTTAGTGGTGCCATAGTTCACTTATTTGTAAATCCTGCTTATATCTGCGGAATTAAAGAGTGAAATTTTAGCACATTCACTTCTGGAAACCCAGAAGTCCTTTACACAGCAGGAGGAAGATCCGTACCCTCCTCACTCCTCTAAATCCCCATTCACAGGAAATGAGCAGCAATTCAGCATCCTTTTTAACAACCTGCCAGAATCCCAGAGGCACTTTACATCCCTGGTCCCCACCCTTGGGCAAATGACACAAAATAAAACAGCCCATAATCCCAGCCATGGCCCAGCATGACAAGGAAGCCAGAGTCCCTCTCAGGTTCTGCACTGCACTGCTGGCAGCAGCAGCCACCTCTGAAAGCTTTTTTGGAAAGAAATGCGATTGCCTTACTTGCTTTGCCAGAAGCGAGAGGTTCATGGCATCAAGAGCAGGAACGCTTCTGCAAAGCCACTCGAGCCTGCCCAGTGACACACAGGGGACCCTGTGGCTGTCCTGGAGGTGCTTTTTATAAAAAAACTTATGTAGAAATACAAAATCATGCCAGTGCCTGTGTGATCGTCTCCAAACCAGAGGAGAGTATGTTACAAATACTGCCAGCACCTATTAAGGGGTTTCACTTTACTGGATCTGGCAAACACAAATAAGCATTTGAGAGCTGAACTAGCTCACAGAGCTTTAGCCTTTGGATTACTTACTAATGAACTCCCCACAGTCCAGCCATTTAATTTCATTAAATTGCCAAGACGGTTCCAGTTAAAGGCCTGGGTCAAGTGACACACTGATGTTTTTCAGAGACCTCATCAGGAAAAGGCACACTCCTCTGTTTAAATAGATACCATTTTATAAATATCTGCATTGTGCAATTAACCTAAATGAACTGTTTTTTCCCCAGTGTACCACTGGAAAACCCAGCAGGAGTCACAAGCAAAGACTATGCTTTTGGTTTTTGGAATTTTCTGCTTCTGAGGCCAGAAGGCCCCATCAGACCCTGCTGACACAGAAGTACTCTCCTAGCCTCAGTTAACAGGCCACCTTTTCCTCTCCTCTTCCCAAATACCTGGACCTCAGCTCACAGAGGTAGGATATCGTAGCGGGGATTTGCACCTCGGGTCAGGAAGGGACGCTTCACCCTGTGGCTGATTGCAGCCCCCTCCCATTGCTTCAACAAGATGCTTTGGGATCCATTAGTTCAGTCCTTTTTGAAAGGCTGGGATGAAGAAAAAGGGAAACCAGGCAGGCTCCAGGGAAATACTACCTGTCCTGTCCCGCTCACAGCAGCAAGACATTAGGATCAACTCCTGCATCCCACAACATCCCATGGTTTACAGGCTGACCTGCAGCCCTCCAGCCACCAAGGAAGGGCCTCAGTTTTATCCCTGCCCTCATGTCCACAGCTGGAGATGTGTGAGCTGAACCCCATTCCTGGAGTACCCAGCTCCTTCCCGGGCCTGCTGAATCCTCTCTGGCTGATCTCACAGGTTTGGGACTCAGCCCACAGCAATGTGCACAATCAGCAATCCTCCGTCGGGAGTGTGGGGCCGCAGCCCAGGCCGGCTGAGGGAGTGGAATTTAATTTCCAGAATGGATGGCTGTCAGCGCTGTGTCCTCCCAGCACATCCAAGCAGCGCCACAGGACACGCCGGCTCCAGGCGAGGGGCTGCTGCAGCCCCAAATCCACTTACTCCCAATAATGCTGATTTGTCTCTTCTCAGCTCCAGCTTTAAGACTTTTCCTTGAAACAGATTCATTCCTTTCTGACCCGCTTTGGTGACCACCACATTGCAGTGCCTTTTGGAGAGGAGACAACCGCTCGGCATAGCCCCTTTGTCCCTCGGATTCTCCCACAGCCAGCAGGATCTTTGCTCTGCACTGCCTACAGGGTGCAATCTCATCTTGTTTGGATGCTATTTCCCGCTGGCAGCTCTCACTGCGGCAACAAAGTGACTCCTAGAGCCTGGAGCCAGCAGGAATTGCCCTGAGAAAGGTAGCAGATTGATGTTGCAGCTCTCACCAATGCCAGGCCAGTGAAAAATAGGGTTGAGCCACTGTAGGGTATCACTACATGTGGACAATACACAGCAGAGAGACATTTATCCCCATGCAGTAAGGAAACTACTGAAAGACGTGATTTAATAAAAGAAAAAGTACAGGTATGAATCCCCAACAGACAATTTCCGTGCTGAGACCTGTAGATTTCACATAACCAGAAAGCCAAAGAAACCAACAGCAAAGCCAACACCAGCCAGACCTAACTACTGATCCACTGACTTAGACAGCCAAGCTCTCTTGCTTCATTGGACTGGATTTTGGTTGAGAACCAGGACAATATCACTCTCAGAGAGCTCTCTGCAGATGCTCATCATTCTCGGAGCAGTTATTGCTGCACAGATTGCCCTGAATTGTGGAAATCAGAGAAAACAAGGGAAGGTCAATAGTAGATTGCAGTGAAATTGAGTATGTTTTTCTCAAAGATATGCCGTAGTTCAGCCACAAGTTATTTGGCTCTGTGCAGGGATCGCTGAGCAAAGCTTTATGTCCTGTGTTATGTAGGGGGAGAAACGAGCCGGCCATGGGGTTTCCTTCTACCCTAACAAGACACAGGGTCTGTACCAGCATGGGACTGCTGCCAGCAATGGGAGAAGCCCTGTGCATCCACTGTCAGGTGTTCCAGATGAGGATCTGTCCCTTTCAATCACAAATTTAGTGAAAAAAGGAAAACAAAAATTTTTTAAAAATACAAATAAAAAGTCACAGCTGTTCCAGATCCATCTGGAAAGTGAAAAATCAATAGCTTTTTAAAAATGAATAGAGGTGAGATAGAGAAGCTGATGCTGTTGCATCCAGCTTCCATCCCAAGCCCCAGCATGGGGATTGTCACTGTTGTGGAGCGTTGCCAGTGATTACAGAAAAACTTCTTGAAAAATATGGCTTTGGGCAAAGAGGGTTGGACAAGTCCAAGTACAGAGACTGGTCTGGACTCATTCACATCACCAAAGCATATCTTTCAGTCCCATCGAGGGGTGTGTCTGCATTGATTCTTACTTGCACCTTTCAATTATTCCTATGAAAAGTGTAAGTATTTGGTGTCTGAAGATGACCATTCTCTATGCATGCCATGTTTGCATAAAAAAACCACTGAAGCTCTTGTGTAAGTCACACTCAGCCTCCATGTAATAAGTTTTAGTCAGTCAAATTTGGAAGGAAAACAGCAGGAAAAGAAGAAGTTTGGAGACTGCTGGCAATAATTATTTCACCAAGGAGAGAATTCCATACAGAGACATAGGCTCTCTTTTAGTGCAGTTAGAGATTAATACCCTGAGAAGGATATAATAAATGATCAATACACTGGGACTTGGCTACTTGCACCAAAGGAAAAACTACCTACTGCGGTTTTTTTCTGCCTCTTCCTCTCTCTTTTTCCCTTCAAAGAAGGCAGCATTTTAAGAAGGCACATCCTGCACTCTGTGCAGCATCCTGGTGTGCCTCCAGTCTAAGAACAAAAGGAAAAGCCTGGCTTGTCCACTCCAGCTTAACAGAGCTGTTTAACCAAGGTCTAGCAGGAGTAAAGAGACTTTCCTCTGACACATGTCTATATAGCAGGCAACTCCTGTCCTGGGCTAAGAAAAGTCCCTAACCTATTGTTCACTCATCTGGGGCTGGACTTACTTCATTAAAAATAGTTAATGGAATGTTAATGGTACTTAATTGTATTCATTGCACCAGTTTTGCTGAGATTTTTTTTCCCCTCAATTCACAAAGATGGGACTAAGTGCTAATGTATTGCAAACTTATAACCTGCGGTCATGATTTTAAACACATGTAGAGGTGCTAATTGCATTCAGTTGACACAACTGTAGATGGGAAGATCATTTTTCACACCTTATCAGCGCTGGGGAGGTGATAACTGCATTCAGAAGACACCACTGCTGTTACAAAGGTAATTTCTTGCACTTCATCAGAGCTTAACACATGCTCAGCAATGCAACCAGCCAAAAATACCGCACCATCGGAGTTAATGAGGTGCTTGCACGCTTTTTAACAAACAGGAATTGCAAAAAACTTTCCCCGTTTCTTTTTGATAAAGAGTAACAAATTCCTGCAGCTGCCATGCTGTCGGGGTTGGTGGCTGCCGGCTTCAATGAGATTTCTGAGCATGTTCCTAGTGCTTTCTGCTGGATGGATCCCACAGGGAGCAGTGCAGTGGAGTGTCTGTGACCTGCAGAACAGGTGAAACAGAGCTCTAGCAAGTGATGCTGATAGAAAAGCTGAAGCTTTTGGCCGCATAGCCAAAGGTAGTTTTGAGATCTGAAGTCACCATTTAATGCAATTTCAGTGCGTTTGACTGTGCTATAAATGGTTATCTTTCCCTCCTTTTATGCTTTGAGGAGCCTTTAAGTCTTCCCTAAACACGCCTGTGGTCTTTGATGGAAAATCCTGTTTACAAAGTGCAACACGCTGAGGTCCAGGATAGGCTGTCCAGGATAATTTGGACATGCAGCAGATGTGAGGCAGGGGTGGTCTGAGGTAAAAAATCCTACTGAAAGGAGTTTCCCTTTGCTTTAAATAAAGAAATGTACGATAAACCCTTCTTCTGGGAGTAAATGTTGTTGTTTTGGGAGCATGACAAGGCTTCTCTGCAAAGGTAGGCAACTAAATACCTAACTTTGGGAGAAACTACTTCAAAGCAAAGGGAAAAAATGCATTTCTAATCCTCAAAATATGTGTTTTAGGTACTTGCCTTGAATGACATGCTGAAATGATGTTAACAAGAAAAGGAGATTTTTAACTAATAGAACCATGAATATTCCTCCGCATTACCTCCAAAATTCTCGAGTAAATAAAGCTGATCTAAAGACACAAAGGTAGATTTGCAAAGCGTATTTACCCTGGTAATACCCACGTGTCACAACTGGGGAGATGAGGGCAATCACCCCAAGCAGATTACCTGGAACCTGAGGCACTGCAGCTCAACAGCACTGCCTCCAATGTATGTCTTCTATTTTTTCACATGTCTTTTTATTTATTATTGAAGTGAGACTTTCTCAACCTCTCCCTGTGGAGTTGGTCAGCTTGTGATCTATTTCTGTGTTTTTACTTCTTTTTGTTGTTGTTTTTGTTGTTGTTGTTTTGGGGTTTTTTTGTTTTGGTTTTTGTTTTTGTTTTCTTTTTAATAGCTCCTTCCTTTACAGAAAGAATCACAGCTTTTCGTTAACATAATAATAAGAACCTCATTGCTTGCACATTAAAAGCTGGCTGCCAAACAGGCTTTTATAGCTGCCCTACTGCAGTTACCAAGCTAAAGGGTTGAGCCCCAATTTGGGCTGGCAATGGCAGGGAATGGGATGACTTTCTTGCTCAGAGCGGCAACTTCATGCCTGTTCCTTTCCCCACTGAAGCTCCCTTTTGTCCTGGGTCCTCCCAAAAGACAGAAAACCTCAGCTTTTCCAAGCTCTGGAAGAAATAACAACTTCAGGGGAAATATGGAGAATGTCTTCAGAGGCCTCATTTTATCATTTTCTGTGATGAGTTCCCAGCAGAACAGGAGCGCGTGGGACCCCAGCAATTTTGATGTTTAGGAGCAGCTCATCCCCACATTCTGGTCTCCCAAGCTTCCCCTCAGCCCCACACACATTCTCCTCTCCCAAGGATCCCCACACACTCTGGACTGTTGCAGGTAGCCTCAATCAGAGCATCCCTCCTGCACATCCCTCTTTGCTTCTCAAGTCTCCAGCCCATTAAGAATTGTATATAATACACAACAACAGTCCGAAGTCACGGAGGTATGAGCGTGGCCATGGGTAGGTCAGGGTTATTTTGGCTTTGTGATGCATGAAGCAGATAGATTTGCTCTGTAGCATAAATTAACATGATCTTAAGGCAGCATTCATTTGCATTCAATGACACACCTTCTTAGGGAAATGCTTTTCATATTAAGCATGTTTTGGGTTGGCAAAGCTTGACTAGCACGGTATGCATGACTCTCAAGTTCAGATGCAGATGGAAAGATGCCGTCATCCCATCAACAAGCCTGGAAAGTCTCCGCTGAGCCTACCCACAGTGAGACACGTCTTGCGGCTGCTCATTTCTGCAGCACGGCAGGAGAGATCACACTTAGAGGGAACCCGTGAGTCATTGCCTTCGACAGCTGGAGGGGTTTCCTCGTCTCCTGAAATGAAAGGTCACTATTTTGCTGGGCAGTTTTCACCCCTGTTAGCCACAGCTGGGGAGGATCCCTTGCCTCTTCCCTTTGTGGTGCTCCCGTAGGCGATCTTGCAAAGAGCTTCCCTTCCCTGCCAGCCCTCTGCAGGTCAGTGCCTTCCCTGGTATTAACCTCAGGAGAAAAGATGTCTTCTGTGCCAGAGTCTGGGAATCAGACATTCAATTCCCTCCTCTAACAGCACCTGGGCTCTGATTTTGGGGCAGTCACCCAATTTGACTATGGTTCTTTCCCCAGATGTAAAATGGGAAGAAACCTACTTCCTTCTTTTGTTACCTTTAGCCACAGCTACATCTTTGTATCTATTCCTTATCTATTTACAGTTCAAGCCAGAAAGCAGGATTGTTTCTAAAGCACCTGCAGGCTGTCTGGGCAGTCCGACCTCTTTAGGATAATTAACGAGGCCACCACAGAGCCGTCCATGTCAGTGGCTCCACTCAGGGCCTGCCGGCCTTCCCTTAGCACCAGTAGGAACCAATAATGCGGGGGGAGCCGAGGACTCTTCCTCTGGGGGAAGAAGTATAACCCAGCTGACTGCAAGATGAAAATTTACTGCAATATGAAGGGATCACCATGGAAACCTCTTTATTTTATTTCAGCCAATCTTTCTGCGCTGTCACAAGCAATATCACCTTCTCACTAGCCATAAAGAAAAGGTTCCCAGAGAGGTTTGTAATCCCTGCTGGCTGGCCAGGCTATCTGCCAGGAAAACTTTTTTTTTGACGGTTCTTCTCCTCACCAGGTGTGACTCCACCAGTAAAGGATAAGGCACTGCCCAGTCCTGCATTGCTCCTTCTGCAAGGACGGTAGCTTTTAACTTTGAGAATAAGAACAGGTACAAGCAGGAAAGCCTATGCCACTGCTATGTCATTTTTGCTTGTCCCCATTCCCCCATTTCCAAAGGAAACTGCTGGTTTACCATGCATCTGCCCCTGAGCAGCAGCCTTTGAGGAACTGCACATTTTGAATGACAGCTCCATCCATCAGCCACGCCCTAGTGCTGAACCGATGACCTTTGTGTGAGTGGGGTAGCAGGATAAACCCAGCAGCTTCTCCACGGAAAACCTAAAATGAGACTGAAGTCCCACCAAGTGAAGCTCCAGTTGAATCTCCTTTACAGGAACCTAAGACTTAGAAAAAATGAAAGAATCCATTTTGGCTTCCAACTGTGGCGACAAAGATGAGGAAAGGAACTGCTGTCTCTTTGGAGAAACTATATCTGCCCAACAACTTCGTCACAGAAAACAAGCTCTTCGCATGACACAGACCCATCCTAGTCCTGTGCCTGACACGAGCAGCAGCTTCAAGCTCTGCATGTCTGAATGAGAAGAGCTTTGCTTTTGGAAGATCACCATGACCTGAATTGCAGAGGGAGATAAGTAGGTCAGGATTTTCAGACACTTAGTCCGTCACATCTGAGTTTCGCTTATATCCTGTACAACGAGATCTCAATTTACATTTACACTCATGGGTAAACAGACTTGAAAACACCACCCTGGTCATTCAGAAGTGTTTCTAAAATGCTCAGTGGCTTGAGGAACGCCGGTGCTGTCCGCGGGACACGCGACAGCCTCGCGTGGTTCTGTTTCCCCTCTGCGGGTGCTTGGGACACTGTGAAAAGTTCACCTCCCTTCATGTGGAGCGCAAACACTGCTGGCAAAGCCTCTTGCTCCTTAGAAGATATCACCCATTCCCTCTTCACACCTGGATGAGCACAAGCATCTATTTGCAAATGAGCAGCCTGCCAGAGCAGCTCCCACCCCCGAACTCTGCCAGGTGGGCAGGTAATGGCCACCTCCCCCTCGCAGGGTGCCCACATTCCCCCACAGTGAGTGCTGTCCTGACTCCTGTCTCCTGGAGCTCCAGCTGATTGCTTTAGCCACGAGGCAGCTGCAGATCCCGGTGACCTGATTTGCCCCACCAAACACAAGTGCCTCCAGCAAGGGGGGGCTTTGTCAGCAGGCACAGCACTCGAGCAGGGAGAAGGCTGCGATTAGCGAGCAGCCCCCTGCCTCCCTCTGTAAAACTGCCTTGCCTCCAATTACTTCATGCTAAGAAATAGCCTCTGATACACCCGAGGAAGCAGAATCCCAAGGAGAGCTTGCTTGATGACAAAGCCCTCGGATACACTGAAAGAACAGCAGCTACTAAATAAGCATCACCTTGTCTTTTAGGCAAGGAAACACTATTTGCAAACTCTACATATTCCCCAGGAAAAAAAATGGCAGGGAGATTACAGCTGCAAAATGACCCTGGGCAGAAGAAATTGAAGTCCAGAGCAGTCGCAGGGAGTGGCACATGCACCTTGAAAAGGGCACTAACAAAGAAATTAGCAACGTATTCCGATGCTTTGGAAAAACTGCACATTTTAATTTGTTTGTTTGTTTGTTTGTTTTTTACCCTGAATAAATAAATTACAATAGACACATTTAAATAAAATGAACCTGCAAGCCAGCTTCCTTTCTGAGCTACAGGGTGGATGACCTCCTAAAAGACCAGCCTCACTAGCCACGCCTATGAAGAGGTAACTAAAGCAATCTCATGGCAGGTGGGCCAGCTGGGCCCTCACACCTTGCAGAGAGGCATCTTTTCAGATGATTTCTTTCAAGAGGATTTTTCCATTTGTATTCGCTAAATAGCAATCCGATAGCCCAACTTTTTATGATGGATCAGTCATCATGGTTTGCAAGACAGGAATGTCCACCCACTGACTGAATAAATTTAGTCATCCTCATTCCCTATCAGCTCATCTTCATCTGAGCTACAAGGTACAGCCCGGGCCATTTCTAGATCTGCTTCCTTAATAAGCTCATTTCTCAGTACAAACACTGAAGCAAAATAGGAATTTTCTACCTCTTGTCACCAGGAGCACGTCCCAGGCCCATCCCAGCTGCCAGAGAGGATGGATGGGGAGGAGAGATGAATGAACAGAAAAAGGTGGGGTTCTCTGGAAAATGGCTCAGGATTGCCACTGATATTCCACCATCACTTCTGTGTGGCAGTTTTAGGATGCTCCATTTGTCGCCTTTTCCTCGTCTGCCTCGTCTCCTTCAAAAGCTGGTTCTTCAGTGAAAGCTCATCTCCCAGCGTAGTTCCTGATGCAGAAACAGTCTGTTCTCAGGCAAGGCCATTCAGTACTTCAGCAATATAAATAACGAGATCTCACGTCTATTTTTGACATGACGTTATTGTGAAGGAAGTCAAGGAATCCTTTTTCCTGATGAACTGCAGTTAAGTACTCTTGAGAAAACATTACAATATCACTCACAGCAAACATCTGGTGGAAGAGTTCCTGCCTTAAGAAGATGGCAGGCATAGGCTTGTCGTAAGATCAGGTGGAAATATCTGCCCCAAAGCCATTTTTTCCAATGAAATAAACCTTTTAGGGATAAAAATACAAGCAAATCATTTTTAACAAAGAAGCTCAAACAAGCCTTTACAAATCCGACATTTTGAAGAAACTGCAAATATCCCTTGTTGTTTTGTTTCAGAAATTTGTGAAATTTTGCATTTTGGCACCCATATATACGTTAGATTTTACTGCAATGTCATGTAGGAACTTTTACAATGAAAAATGAATATTGCAAAACATGGGCCGATGTAACCTTTCAGGAGATCCTGACATAAATTTGGATCAATGGATCTTGGAAAATTTTAAAATAATATTTTGACTCCCCGGTTTAATATGGGCTAAATGGTTTTCATAGACATCAATCACTGTTCTACAGAGACTTCAGAAAGAGAAATCAGTAGAAAGAAATAGAGCCATATAATGCGTTTACTTACTACTGTACTTACACAGTGGATTTATAGTGCTGTTACCATAAGCTTATTTTGCCATAGGTTTCTTTCTGCCTTAGAGTGTAGAAGTTCATTGGGAAACAACCTGAGGATAAAATCTGCAATAAAACAATCCATAATAATAATAAAATATTCAAAAGCATGCTTTAAAATCAGAAAGG
Source organism: Mohoua ochrocephala (assembly GCA_013398855.1). NCBI lineage: Eukaryota > Metazoa > Chordata > Aves > Passeriformes > Acanthizidae > Mohoua > Mohoua ochrocephala. The sequence goes on from VZTA01004148.1 coordinate 569,862, forward strand.
ACTGCATATATTCATGAGGCCTTCACACTTTTTTTAAGTTGGAAAAATGGTGGAAATGGTATTTGTTAAATGTTTTATTTTAAAAATATTTGCTAAATTATGCCATCGCAGTTAATCTATCATCAGCAATCTGGATGCTATAAATATTAATAATTATTGGTAATTCAATAATTAATGGGCACCTTAATATGTATGAATATTGTAATCATTTTTGCCCATTTTTCCATCTGTCTGGCTGTCCTGCACAAAACTCCTGCAAAGCAGGTGAGCAAGAGCCCGAAGTGATGCATTTCCTGAGGGCAGGCGTGGAGCACATGATCTCAAATCTACTCCGAGGTGCCAACACACAGAAATGTTCAACTGCGCTCTTGACTTCAAGAGCAGCAGAGCTGCCCATGTGCCTTGGGAAATACTCCTGCTTTCATAACGGGAAAAATTTGTCTGAAATACAATTTTTGGGTGCAAGGGTCACAACCTCGTACAAGAGCTTATCCAGAAGTGTGGAGGGGAGTGTGCAGGCACTGTGCTTCTTTAGCAGCCACATCCTCACTTTCAGCCTTGCCTTTGCTGTCTTCCCCTGCCCATTTAAGGGCCACTCCTGAGACAAAGCAGCTGAAAGCTCTCCAAAGGGCTCCTGGGTGAAGTGCTTGCTAAAGGGAGCTGTCACAGAGGGCCTTCAAATATTTGCCCACTTCTCTTTTTTCTGTCTCTTGCACATTCCAAGCATTGCAGTGGAGATCAAAGTCTCCAGATGGGTTGACTTCCCCCCCAAAGCCAACCCAACCAGTTTGGTTTCCCAGCTAAATTTATCTCAGGGGATTATGAGGGGAGATGCAAACTATGAGGGGGAAACTTGGCAGCCTTCTTGTACCCCCTTAGAAAATGAAAGGAAGAGAAAAGGAAGCTCCCCAAGCACGTTAGACCAGGGAGAATCTAAGAAAAGTGAACTCTGTCTCGACATTTTTCCAGCGCTGCCCCTTCCCATCTCCGGACAGCTTTCCCATGGATGCAAGTCTTCAAAAAGAGCAGGTGCAGCAGTCCAACACCCGCCAAGTGGGTCTAGACAGTGCCTGGGAAACACTCCTAGCATTTATTAACTGGAAAAAAATGGTACGAAGTTGTCCAGTTGTCCAGTACGAAGATTATAAAATGCTGGCACCCTTCTGTCAGGAGACAGCCATGCTGCCAATCAACCCTCTCCTGTATTTGTGCCCATCCCGTTTTCTCTCAGCTCATCTAACCAGCCGTGGAGGAACTCAGCTTGCACTTAGCATTGAGAGGTGCAGGTTTTATTGACAAGCTGTTTCTGCTCTCTGCTTGCAAGGCCCAAGGCTCCTCTGTTTCTTCCTGCTGGCTGTGGCAGCCTGTTCAATTCACTGCCTGGTCCTTGCAGACCTTGTCTCATCCAGATCTTTAAACCAGCACAGTGGCAGCACTACCACAAAGACTTATGCCCTGATTTTAGAGAGGTGCTTCTTATCTAAGGCATCACCCCTCTGGCATCTCCATATTCCCAGGAGTATCCTGAATACCAGACTGGCCAAAACATCTCTGAGACCTATCTGTAGAGGGCTTTGGAGGCATCTTGCACCATGGTTCAGCCTGGCTGCAGCTCCCACCTATCCTTGCAGTATATCACGTCCTCTCTGGAAAAGGCCAAGAACACATTTCCTGCCAAGGTCAGTCTGTTTTTCTACAGAGACATGTGGGCTAGAGAAAGGCAGAAAGACACAGAGGAAAGACAAAAAAGAAACAGAAGAGAAAAATTAACACAGTGTGTAACTAGACAGCAGACACTCATTTGAAGGATATCAAAAACATTAGAGAAGACACATGTCACCTCATTACGTTTAGCCACATGAGAGCTGCCTGCCGAGTGAAAGGCAAGCAGAGACCACTGGAGAGGGCTGGCCACAGTCAGCAACAAGCAAGAAGCCCCCCTAGGAGAATCACAGCTCCCTGTGACAAGGGTGAGGTAAACAGCCACTGGTCAGAGTGGGGTGCTAATAATGTCAAGGTTGTGGGTTTGGTTTCTCTACGGGCCATTCAGTTAGGAGTTGAACTTGATGATCTTTGTGAGCCCCTTCCAAGTCAAAATATGCTGTGATTCTGTGAAATTATCCTTCATAGAAGCCTCTCCCTGTCTCTGCATTGCCCACAGGAGCCAAACGACTGCCTTTAATAGTTTTGTACAGCTGCCACTCCTAACACAAGGTGAAGCCCATCTGTCAGGAGTTTGGGTTAGATAAGAGTCCTCCAGCTTGCATGCCAAGGCAATATCCAGTTATTTGTAACTATTATCTCCCTCCCTGTCTGACGCTGATGTGCCAGACAGACAACCCAGGAGCTCTCCCCTTCTGGACAGAGCTTACTGGTCCCTGTCACAACACAGCTATTGTCACCACAAGATGAGACAGACAATCAAATTTATTAGCAGGCGCTTGCTTTGCACCGAGTGACTCATTTTTAGGCAGCATAAACCACTCCACTTGCACCAGTCAAGGCTGAATCAACCTAACAGAGATGTCAACACAGCATTTCCATCTGTGTCACCAGGTAAGGTATTTCTCTTTTAAACCCATCCCAAACGTTTAATTGCAAGGTCATAACTCGAAGCAAAGCTACAAGGCACACACAGGTTAAAGATGACAACAGTATTGCCCTAAGTAATGAGGAGAGAGCAGCCAGGCTGGGTGCAGTGAACACCGGGGGGAAGGAGTAGAGAGACCAGTGATGATTTGAAGCTGGGATCTTGCAAACCAGTCGGAGATGGACATTGAGGTCATTGAAGATTAAATTTTATCCTGGCTTTAACCCTCTGTTGCTAAAGACCATGTGAAGCCTGAACAGCTGAAGCTGGGGAGTCATCTGACCAATTTATTAAAGTGTACCCACCTCAGTCACAATTTAATGAACAGATTATGCATTAGTTGGATGTATACATGGAGAAACAGTCCCATCTCTCTCCAGAATAAACAACATTTCCCAGTTTTAATTGTGGCCTGATGTTATAATGATCACAACTAAACTGGGTAATCATTCATTAAACATGAGCTAATTCCATGTCCTGTTATAATTATTATTGTTTCCTGAAAATACAACGTGTAGTAAAGTACAATAAGTGCAAATTGAAATATTGCTTTTGGAAGGTTATTTATTACTACCTTCAGCTGTAAACATTTATAACTGAAATTTATTAGTCCACGGCCTCTTCATATAAATATTTTATGTTCAGCCTCAGGGATCTGTATCTTCTCCTTTAAATGTCTCAGTCTTGGTGTATGCACGAGCAAAATAATCACAGGAGAGAAAGTTTGCTGTCCTGTATTATTTGGCCACTCTGCTGTTAACATAAGGCAGCATCACAAGTGCTACACGTTACCTGCCCACAGGCACATGCAGATGAGAGGCAGCAGCACACCTGCTGCATTACTCTGCTTTATAAATTCACCGGTGTAGCATACGGAGTGTTCCTACGTGCCATAGACCAGCTCAGAGTCAATGCTTCTTTCACTGCAATAATTCTGCTGAGATTCTTCTACTGAGATGAATAAAATATCTGGGGCAACTGGGAATAAAAAAATCTGTGAACATCAATGAAGAGGAAGGGTTTACAGAGAAGGTGCTGGTGAGTCTTCAGTCTCTGTTCTTGTTTCTATTTCCATGCACAGCAAAAAGTGTCCCAAAACAAGAGTTGTCTAGATAATGGGAAACAAGTTCAGGACCTGGTTTTAAAAATCACCTTCACTGTGAGCCATCCAGATATGGGACATGGGCTGTACCTTGCCATGACAGCAAAATGCCCAGTGCAGAGGAACATTTTCCAGCTGCTCTGACGTGTGTCCAAATAAATGAACATGCTCATATTGCAGCGTGGGGAAGGAGAGGCATCTCTTGCCCTTCCTGCTTCCAGTTCAGAAACTCACTGGCCCTCCAGGAAGGAGTGAAGGCAACAGCAAGCCAGGCTCTGCCTCCAGCCCAAACTCAGCTTGCTGCCATTGCCATTGGCCACGCAAGTTCAGCAGCCAGCACAATCCTGGAATGGCTTGGGTTGGAAGGTACCTGTCCTCTTCCCTGGCTGGATCCTACGATCCCTTCTGCTCGGGTGTCAGGGCTGGGTTGCTCCGTGCTGGGCCCAGAGCTGATGGAGATGTGCAGAGAGCAATGAAGAGGTGCCTGTTCAATCCCAACCTCTAAATTATAATAAATCATTTGGGTTTCCATGGCACCCATCCAGAAAAGTTGAAGGAACTGAGACTGAAGTAGCTGATCTGCTAACAAAAATAATGTGTGCTTTTCAATGATAAATTATAATTTCTACAGTGGAGGCACTGGAAGAAGGCCAGATCCACATCAATCCTTTCAAAATGAACTAATGGTTCTCCCAAGACTCTCAGTCCCTCCTCACACTACCAGGAAAAAGCACAGCTCCTTAGGGAATGCAGTAGAGCCTCTTGATGAATATAATATGCGAAGGGTGAGCCAGCATGAGTTTGCCAGGGAAAAAAAAAAACCACCCTGTCCTAAATAATCAGAATTTACTGAAAGGAGAAACAAAGTAATGGCTGAGGGATAGGCAGGAGATATTACGTGGGCTCTCAAAGGAGCTTCGTCTTAAGTGCCCCAGAAGAGTATTAACCCTTGGAGCATGAAACAGGAGCGGGTGCTTTCAGCACTCACTTTCAATTACCTGCGCCCAGGGACTGCTGAGCCTGTTTGCTTCTGGATTCCCCATTTCCACAAACGGATAAACACACATGCGGATGCCTCTTCCCATCTCTGCCTGCTCACAGCCTTTCCGTCTGATATTGTCTTCCTTCCAACTCATATAAACTGAGAATAAAACCTGAGGAAAACCTGCCTGGAAGATTACCACCAGCCCCCAGCTGTGCAGGTAAAACCCCCATGCAACAAAATGGGACTAAAAGTCCCTAAAAACACTGTGTAGGGGTTTTTTCCCTCTTGTTTGATTTCTGAGCAGTCGTTCATGACAGAGATTTTAACAGCCCTTGAGTACTTGGTGCTGCATCACTTACAGTATGTAAGGGGTATTGATCTCTCCAAGTTTATCCTTTAAAATGGTTCCCTTCTAGTGCCGGGAAGTCAACCAGTTTGAGCTGTGTAACTCATCTACAAAACTCGGGATGAGATAATTGAGTCTACTCAGACAATGGGGGTTTATTTGGGTTTTTTTCCAGAGGGAACTCGAGTGTGTGTGTAGTCATTAAAACACGATGTTTGCATGCCCTTAAAAATCATTTTATAGTTGTCCTGAGTGTCTCCAAACATTAAATATGTTTTATAAGTAGTTGGCTAACTAGCTGGGTGTGCTGTAAACGCAGTAGTAAATAAAACAAGACATTAAATATCAGCTGTATTTCATTGTCAGGGATACTTTTTCAGCCATGTGGCAATTTCCAATGCTGAAAACCTTGGTTTTTGCTTTTCACACTACATTGTGACTAGAATTACACCTAATCTCTTAAAGCCATGCTAAATACCTCTCACCTGTTCATCTGATCACCCTCCCACAAAGAATGAACATGACTGATATTGAGCAGATAGAAACATTTTCTGAGGCTGGAAATTCACTTCCCAGGCTTATACATTCAGAAATGTTGTTAAAGCTGATGCTACTTGGTTTAGGTCCAGGTGGCACTAGAAATCCATTTGTTGTCACTGTAGGATTGCAAATATTGAGGTGGTTTTTGTATCACCAAACTTTCCCTGGACAGAGGCAATTTTCCTGGCAAACTCATCTCACTCAGCTGGAGAAATGTGTGCTTTGTAGCTGGTATAAAGGGCATCTGCAAGGAGAAGGGAAACTGGTGGAGTGCTATGGGCAGCTGTTCAGATTAACCCTTCCTAAATTTTTCTGTTTATGGCACAGCAGAGGTTGGAAACAGAACTATGTCCTTCACCCCATCTTCATGCCTCTGAAGTCTGCTGGCTTAAAACAACTGTTCATAAGGAGTGGGAAGAAGAGAGAGAATCAAGAAAAGAGAATGAGAGAGAAAATGTCACCTATGAGATAATTTTATTTATTAATTTTTTTTTTCAATTTTCTGTAAGTATTTCAGGATTTTTCTTTTTATTACCGCAGGATAGGATGAGATCTTGGCAGGAGGAGGCACACTCCTCAGGGAGTACTTCTGCCCATTGCAGTGCCTATCCTGTGGAACAGGACATGTAAATCGAACAAAGCCATCAGCAGCAGGTACCAGGAGGAGCCTTTCTGCCTCCTGCACCTACACTGAGCATCTCTTCTTCAGCCATCAGAGATACCTGGTGGTGACAGACCCCAGCCCGTGAGGGAATCCCAACCCAACTGACCAAAACAACTAAAAAACTTGATGCAATTTTGGCAATCCTTCTACAGACAATTCTCCTTTAGAATTATAGAATCGTTACATTTGGAAAGGACCTCTAAGATCATCCCGTGCAACTGTTATCCCAGCACTAACCCAGGACCCCAAGCGCCACATCTTCCAAATTCCTCCAGGGATGGCGACTCCAGCACTTGTCAGGGCAGCCTATTGCAGTGTTCAACAGCCCTTTGGGAGAAGAAATATTTTCTAATATCGGATCCAAACCTCCCTTGGTACAACCTGGGGCCGTCTCCTCATGTCCTGTTACTTGTCACATAAGAGAAGAGACCGACCCCCACCTCACTACAACCTCCTTTCAGGGAGCTGTAGAGAGTTGCAGGCCCCCTGGAGCCTCCTTTTCTCCACGGTGAACACTCCCAACTGCCTCAGCCCTTCCGATCAGACTTGTGCTCCAGGCCCTTCCAAGTGGCTACCAACTATTCCTGCTTCTTCCAGTATCAAATGCGTTCTCGCCTTCCCAACAATGCAGAACTTAGTTCATTTTGCACTGCTGTACAGATGAAAATATTGTTCAGATGGATGTTTACTAGAAGCCAGGAGGGTGAGCTGGGGCAGGACAGCAGGAGATGACACCTGGCCACCAAAGCACCCACTGAACGTGACACTGCTGTGGCTCGCACCACTAAAATGTGCCACCTCTGCTGTCAGGATGAGTCCCGGCACGGCGCTGCTGAGCTGCCCTGTCATGGAGCTCTGCTGTTGCTGAACCCCATCCATTAATCAAAATGGGAGGATTTAAACCAGGACGGAGACATGACTGCAGAGTGCCTGATATCTGAGATCAATAGTCATTTTACAAACCTCTCCAGAAGAGTTCTTTAATTAATTGTTGGAATTAAAAATCAAAATTGACCCCTCAATTTGTTTCTGTGACCTTTAAATCAATTTTCTTTTCTTTACAAAACATAATTTTCAGATTGGAGAATGAAACAACACTTTCTTTTTTTATTAAGTATAAAAAAAGGTACCCGCACTCTGAATAGATTCTGAACAGGACTCACAGTGAGCATCTCCTACTTTAATCTGAAAGAGGGGAAATATTTTTCCAGTTACAAGCCAATACAAATTTACCCAGCTCAGCTTACCTCCCACATGCTCACACTGCTCCCTGCCAGCCTCAGTCCCCAAGGCCCCATTTCTCAGGCCACTTATGAAGCCCTGTCACCACCACAGCAGGGTGCTCCAACTCCAAGGAGCAAGAATGCCTGTGCACCACTACATCCACGGCTGCCTTCATTTTCCCTTTCTTTACCAAAGCTTAAGAGGCAGCAGAACTGTGTCGCTCATCACCAAACCGAAAGAGTCCCCTTTTTTATGCAACTGTGTACCTGCCATAGCTTCACACTTCTACAGAGTTTATCCTCAAGGCAAGGAAGAGTGGAAATAGGATTCAAGGGGGCTTGCTTAATGTCACTGACCTCCCAGTTTCTTCAGGCTGCAATTTCCCAAGCTCTCAACGTGAGCTTTGTAACCCACCTGCTGCCTTTAGCCACATATTGCCCTGCATTCCCTTATGCCCATTATTTTGATTTCAAAGAATTGCTAAAAATAACAAATTAGATAAAGCTGTGTTGTTTTCCTCAGAGCCGGCACACTTAGTGCACCCTCCCAGTATTTTACAGCTTGGTCCTTACTTAGCATGTTTCTCTGGGAGTGTGAGCAGCTCCCTCCAGCCAGCTGGGAATGCTCATTCATGATGATGCACTGTGCTGCAGACCCAAGACTGGTTTAAGCCATAATTTTTCCCACCCAGTGTACCCCAGCCAGGGGAATTACCTGTAGAGCCCCACTCAGGATGGCCAGGATGGTCTGTAGAGTGGTCCTGGACAGCAAGAGCAGCCTCTGCTGGATCACACATTGGCAGCAACATGAAACTTCCTTGCTGGCCTTCAGAGCCATGTGTAGGTAGATCACAAGCTCTCTCCTCATACACAGGGCCAACGCATCCAAAAACCTTCTAAAACCCAGGATGAAAGGCATGTGAGCTCAACACGAAGTATTTTCCTCTGCAGGAGTGTCATTTGGCAGAAAGATCATTGCGAATCAATCTCTTGGATTTCAAGAATATTATTCAGAATATTTAGTTGCACTTCCTCGCTGCAATTAAGAGAATTAGTCAGTAAACAGGCACGTAACCCACTGAGTCAAATTTTCCAAGGCTGCAGAGGGGATGCCAAGTGGACTCTGAAGACACCTAGAGATGTGGGCAGGTAGAACCAAGACACCTCGTACCTGCCCAGGCACCACAAAGAAGGGCAGTGAAACTGGGCGGATATTATGTCTGCATTTTAATGGCACACTCCCGTGCAATTTTATAAAATTGTTAGCTCTGCACAGCATTCACAGATGAATACCATCTGGTGTGGTGATTTATTGCCCCTGAATTTCTCAAGTTACTTTTTTCTTTTTTCCTTTTCTCATCTTACCTTTTCCTTATATTTTCTCTCTACAAAAACATTTTCCATAGATATGCAGTTGAGAGAGGCATTTCCCTAACACGCTATTTTGTCATAAGATAAACAGCAGCCTGTCACTGGACAGACCAACGAACAACTGATGTATGGGATCTATTTAATATCTCTGCAACTCCAGAGCCCTTCTGGTCATATATGCTGCTGTTTTCCAGTAAGAGATGCTTATAATAGGTCATATAGAAAAATGAATATATGATGTTCGCATTAAGGAATGTGTTTCCATGCACATACACAGGGAGAAAGAAAATAGGTTGCACAAACATCCCTAACCCTGGTCCCTCCCAATTGTTGGATGACTGATCTGGAAGAACATTGAAAACTTATTTTGTAACTTTGTTCTTTGTGTCTTTTACTGTAATTTTAGTGTAACCTTCCTAACTTTGCTTAACACTGTGTTTCCAGCTCACATCTCTCAGTGTATGTGATGTCCATCACCATTGCTTCCAAGTTCTCCACAATCCTTAATACCTGCAGGCTTTTGGCTGGCTGCTGTGGGATGACATTGCTCTTGGACCAGGGGCTGAGCAGGAGGAACACGGGCCATGGGGGCCCAGATGAACGATGGACCAGGGAGGGCAAGTCCTTGTTTTGGAAAGAAAAGGGGTCTTCTGGGTAAGGTAGTGCCATTTACTGCCCTCACAGCAAGACACATTGCAAAGGTATTGGGAACTCAAGCCTGTGATCATCAAAGGATTTCTTAAATTTTAAATTCTAAATTCAATTTTTTTTCTTTTTCCATCCTGCAATCGTACAAAGAACAAACTCTAAACTATCTTTGCAATTGTTTTTAGACATCTCTTTAGACATATATTTAAACCTCCCTACACATCAAAATCACCCTTTTTACTCACTAGGAGGAAAAATCTCCCTTGTTTAAATAAGTTTAACTGAATGGAAACCAGACTGCAGATTGTCTGTCCTTTTACTCTTACGAAAGCATAATTAAAAGTCATGTTAAAGTTGGGAGATCAAGAGGGTTTGTGATAGATAACAAGCTAGGAGCTGTCAAAGCTGTCAGGCCATTAAGAAACTAAATAATTCACACCCCAGTAATTGCTTTTATGTGCATTTTCCTATAAAATCCAGGAGACATGAGTCACGGGGCCTTACAAAAGAGCCTTGTTTATCAGCCTCCAATACGCCATACTGCACTTTTACTTTCAGGGAGTTTTTGACACAGGTATCGTCCTCTGAAGATAGAGACGGTGAAAGCAGTGCTTGGTGTCACTGCAGTGTCCCCGGCTCCTCCCCATCCCCCTCCCATTCCCGAGGCCAGGCTGTGCCACATCACCCTGGGCAGCAGCAGATTTGGTTCTGGTCACCTGTACCACGCTAGGAAATTTTGGCTCTGCAAAACAGCATGGGATGGTTTTTCTTCCTCCCACCCAATTCTGAGATTTCTTTGGTCTTTTTAAGCTGAGATATGCCAGAGCTAAATAAATCACACAACCAAAACTTGTGGAGTAGTACAGGCCCCCTCCGAACTGCTGTTTGCACCCAGGAAGCCACAGCAATGTGTGCAGGGATGTCACATGTTTAGCAGGAGGGTTGATGCCACCTGCAAAGTTGTGCTTCTTCTCCAAAACAGGTATTTTGGGAAGGGCTAGGGGAAAGGGGTGAGAGGGGTATCTTTTACCCTAGATTACTGGCATCGTTTCTCCAGGTGCTGGTTGTAGGACAGTCCCCTGTGTAGGAGAGGGCTGGTGTCAGAGGAGGGCACGGGAACCACTGCACTGCCCGGATCACTCCTGCAGCATTCAGCCACTAGATGCCCCTGCAAGCCACGCAGTCTGCTGGGCAGTGCCGGCTGCCGCAGGCAGGAGAGACAAAGCTGAGGCAAAACCCAAGGAAAAGATGGAGTCTGTTCCTTGCCAGGGTTTTTGACAGCAAGCGTTACCTCTGTAACCAGAACCGCTGTGTTGTAACAAGGGACATGGGATGGCCCAGAGTGGTGATGGATGCCTCATCCCTGAAAACATTCACGGTCAGGTTGGACTGGGCTCTGAGCAGCTTGGTCTAGTTGAAAACAGTATTGGACTAGATGCTCTTTAGGGGTCTCTTCCAACACAAACTAATCCATGTTTCCATGTGTGTGCAAAAGGACTTCAGAACCGATCCAAAACCCGATGGCCCTTGATCTGCCCCTGTGCCATTGCGCAAGCGAAGGCATGTCTCCTTTGGCACCGGCCAGGTTACAGTGCAGAGGAGCCATACAGGGAGATAGAAAAAGCCAACAAAGGCTGCAAAAGGCTCCAGGTATCATTTCTTGCACTATGTAGCATCAACTCATTTCCACAGATGCTCTGGCTGCTGCCTGCTCAGGGAGTGGGATGTTATCACATGGGCTGATTATTGCTCCCAGCTCAATGCTTCTCAGGCCCCCATTTATTCTACATACCATTAGCAGGGTAACAAAGCCCCTTCAGCTTTTGCATTAATCTTTCCTTCATAAGGAATTACTAGCTCCATGCTGCAGAGGGAAAAGAAAGAAAAAGTAAGCTTACATCTGTGTGCACAGGTATTTCTGGCCCTAGGTGCTGTCATCTTTAGGAGTGAGGCACTCAGGTTTGGTGCATCTGTGGCCATAACCAAGGTCAAATCAAAAGTGAAGACAGAACCCTTTACTTTCCCAAAGGCTGTTTTGGAGGGGTTGGGTTTTATTTCTTCGGTGGCGGTGTTTTCTTTTTCAATTCCTTTGCAGATCTCTGTTTTTTGCAGGGATTGTCCAAACCTTGTGTGTCCCTGTGGGTGGTGCAGGCACGGGTTTCCATATGACTTTCAGCTGCAGACGTGGCCATGCAGCTCTGAGCCCTGGGAGCAAGGAAGCTCCGGGGGCTGGAGGTGCAGCCTGAGCTGTACCCTCACCAATGGAATGGCTGGGCAGGAAGCGCCTCCTGACCCATTTGGGCCCTCCCGGTCTGTCCACGACGCTCCTGGCGGGATCATCCATCCCTCATCGGTTACTAGCGCTTTTCCCGCAGTCCCACACTTGGAGTCACTCTGTCAAAACTCCGTGGCACTACGTGTGCATTGTGTCCTTGTCCCCAGCACCTTGTCCCTCGTCCTCTGCTTCCCTCTGCAAACTGTGGGAGTGCGGCCACGTCTCCCCAACACAGGAGGGTGACAGGGGACACGCTGCAGCCATGACCCCCGTTCTGTCCCTGCCAGCACCTTCTCCGCTGTGGGCCCCCACCACCCTCCTTGGCTCGCTGCCCCCTCTGCAATGCAGCCTCTTGTAAATATTTGCCAAAAAAAGATCCTCAGTGATAAGAGAGCCGGAGGCTTCTCAGGGTGACTGCAGAGGGAGGATTAGGGCTGTCTGGGCAGGGATGGGCGCTACGGGAGGCTGTTTCCATGGGGAGCAGGAATCCGGCTCCGCTGGTGGCCGTCCTGCCGCACGGAGCCCGGAGGATCCTCCTCACAGAGACACTCGGAGCCGCAGGGATCCCGCTCAAAGGGACGCTCGGAGCCACAGGGATTCCGCTCAAAGGGACACTCGGAGCCACAAGGATCCTGCTCAAAGGGACACACCTTCGCCTCTGGTTCACCCCATCCCCGGCGCCCGGCTTGCCCGCACCTCTGAGCAGAGCAGCAGCCCTGGCCGTGGGAATGCCACCTCCAAAAGGAGCCCTTCCCGCTAAATCAGCGCTCCCAGGGCCAGGACAAGCCCTGCCCACGCGCTCGCCCAGCACATCTCCCGGAGGATGATTGCCAGGGTGGGCTTGGAAGGGACGTTTCCCTTCCTGCTGCCCTGCACCAAGGATGGATATGGGAAACACCTCTGGAAGAAGAAAACATAACTACCATTCCTTCCCCCACCCTTTTCCCTTTGTTTTTGCTATTTGTTATTTTTTTGTAATCCCGCTCCCTGGCAGAACCTACCCTTTCCCATCCTCACGGCCCGCCTTGTCCCCGGGCTGGCGCTGACGGCTACAGGGAACAATGTGGCTTTGAGGCTCCCGGTGTGTGCAGGGGAGGGGACGGGATGCCGAGCTCTGAGGCGGCTGTAATCCCCCTTTAATTGCTGGATAAACACAACCAGTGATTTCCATGGATTGGCATAGCTGGGCGCATTGTTTTCTGACTCCAAGAGGAACTTTGCAACCGAAAAAAAAGACCATTTTCTCCTTAGACGGACTAGCATACACTCAATTATCAGTATGTCAGCAGAGGTGCTATAATTTACAAAACTCAGTTAGTACCAAAAAAGCACTACTGTGGCGACAAATAAATTTTTTTAAAAAAAAGAAATTAAAAAAAAATAAATGAAAATTTAAAAGTTGCTTTTGATGCATTTACTCGGGTTGTTAAAATCCCACATAAGCCAACTACTGTGAAAACTTCCTTCTTGTTATAGGAGTAGACTAGACTGAAAATAGGAGGAAAAGGTATTTTCCTCCAGAAAGTGCTGATACACAATTTTGGTTTAATCAGAATTTCACACAGGAGAAAAATATTTTTCAGCAAAATACCATGACTCAAAAATGTGCTACTGGGCTTCAGTTTTTATCCCTCATGGCCTTTATTTTTTCCACATTTTGTTTTGCAGCCTAAGTTTATTTCACTCAAATTCATAAGACCGCGCAAGCTAAAGACTTTCCTAGCTTGGCACAGCCACTCTCTGCCTGGGAAAGCTGGGAGCACACCCTGGGAGCTGCAGGTTGCAACAAAAGTTGGTCCTGAAAGGAGAATGGAAGCAGGAGGTACTGGAAAACCACAGTTCCCATGGGAAATGCTAATGCTTTTTTGCACAAAAAATACTTTGGTTTTCAGCCAGAACATCTTGGTTGTCAGTAGCCTGATACATAAATCCCAAGATCTGGGGTAGAAGGCAGATGTGCACATGGACAAGGTAATTTTTAGTGAAAACACCTCCAACTTTGCACCAAAGGAAAAGAAGAAGCTACACCATAAATCTGACGAGCTGTATTTCTGGGGAGTCCTGTGAAATCTCAGCTTCATGGCGACTTTGAAATTCACCGCATCAGAGTCAGGACTCCTCTGATCCTTGAGGGCCCCTTCCAACACAAGATATTCCATTTCTACGATCCGGAAGGGCATGGATGTGGCACTTTGAAAACCTACAAATTTGTATGAATATGGAGTAAAAGTAGAAGTCAGACTACTGACTCAGAAGCCTCTGAGTTTTTTTGTGCACGCACATCCCCAGCCATCTCAGGTGTTGTGGCGACCTGTTCAGGGCAACCAGCTCTGTTGGAGAGCCTTGTACCCTTATTCATCCACTCCTACAAAACGTTGCTCTCAGAGTTACTAAGATCTTCTCACTGGCTACTGTGTGGGTTGGTAGCAGTCCAGGTTAGTACCTACTCTAGGAGCTCAGGGATTTTCTCTAGGAGAACTTCATCTTGGTTACAAAATTAAGGCATTATAGGAAATGGTGTAGAAAAGCTGAGAAAAACATTCCTCAGGTTTGCACAGATTTAAAAAGGATAGAGATTTTAAACACAGGGTTACATATCCCTTGCACTCCATTTTAAACACAAAATGACCAAACACTATTTCCTATAAAAGTTAGCCCAGGTTGAGCAACTCCCCTTGTGCAACGTTGTACCCAGGATCTCTCTAAGGCAGGACGAGAACTGTGGGTCTCCACCGGGGCTGTGGCAAGACCAGCACAAGCACACAAGGCAAGGTATAAGGTGTTTCCTCTCCATTTGAGTTATTCCAGTTAAGTGCTCCGAAAGAAGTTGAGGGCACACCCATTTTCATGAGTCATGGTGAAGAAAAGCCCTTGCACGTCTGGTCTGTGTGATACCAAGTCAAGCTGATCCAAGGTTTGGCCCTCAGACTGCAGCAGCATTGGCTTCTGGGCGGTTGGGAAGATGGATACAACATACCAGGGATGGGATATTAATTACCAAGATGGGGGATACAGGCTCTCCAACAGTTAATGATGTGGCTGTTATGAAAGGATAAATTTTGGCTACCTTGCAGAAAGTTTAAAAAAAGTTGTATTTTTCCTATTGTTGCACCGAAGTTTCACTTATTCTGAAAGGCTTAAGGAGATTGCTGGGAAAAACCTTGGTGAATTCCTGTTTGTGCATATGCATTTCACATGCACATAAAACCCATCAGAAATTCCCAATGCCTTTGGACAAGCATGTAATTACCTACTGGGGATTCACGTCTTGGCCTTGCCATGCCTTGGGAGACAGCGCTGGGACAGGCTTTATCATGCAGGCTACAAACAAACAGCTGCCGTGCTGTAGAACCCACCACGCTCAAAGCTGAGAACAAAATGTATTTACTGTCTATCCCTGCCTTTCATGGAAAATTGTGGAAAGTGAGAAGTATTAAATCATTCTATATCAGTAAACCATAAGCAAGCCATAACTATTAAGCCATCAAATTTGGAGGGGTAAAGGCCTCCCTCTGAAATCTTTGAGGCACTACAAGTGAAGGCACAGCCCCGGCCACTGGACCGTGTGCTGAGGGCAGAAAGGATTCATGTAGGGAATCGCAGCGTGTCCTTGCCTGACCCTCAGGAGATGGGCTGGTTGGAAACACAGGGCACACGCAGCTCCCAAAGAACCAGACACGATGGGATCTGGCCTGTCTGCATCTTCCACAGCCGTGTAGGACTGCTCTGATGGGTTTACTCCCTTCCCTGTTCTCTGGAATGAAGCTTTCAGGGATAAGCTGGAGACTACACTGATGCAGGGTTCCTCTGGACATTTTCATCTGTAAGCCACTGAGCTGGTAATTTCATAAGCCATAATTAGACATTTTTCTGACACCTAATCCACTCCTGTGTCTGTTTTAATTTCCCCCCTCGAAGGTGCCAAGGTGGCACAGCCATGCCCTCCTTATCCTCCTTATCTTCAGCCTCGTAGGAGAGCGGCTCTGGACTCCGCGGTCACAGCTTTCCGAGCTCGGGGAAGTGACGCTCCAGCAGCGCTGGGAAAGAGACAAGGGCATTGCAAACCCAGGGCTTCAGCAGGGCACTTTCCCTCTGCTCCTGCAAGGGCGTACAGCCAGCTATTCCCAGCTTACTGTGGGGAGCGCAGTTCCCGCTCCAAGGCAGGAACCGGAGAGGAGAGCATTGCTGTACGGAGCAAATTGCTGGACATGAGCAAGAAGCGAAGGCTGGGGGAAACCAACCAAAGTGAGCATTTCCGGGCTACACTGCTCTCATGGCACAGGAATGCAGGCAGTAACATGGCAGGAGCTCTGGAAACCCTTCTTTTCTAGCAGGTTCCTTCTTTTTTTCCTTTCCTTCTTTTTTTTCGTTAAACAAGCCCAACCTTACAGAATGTGCTTTGCTGAACTCAATCAGATTTTGTGGCTTTTGTGTGTTGGAGACTTTGCTCCTCAGCATTGCCACAGCCCCATCCAGCCCATGGATGCCCATCCGTGTGCCCCCAGTCCATCCCAGCAACCACAGTGGCACTGCCCAGCACACGTCCCAGCCTTGGGACGATTTGGGACTGTGCCAGGCAAATACGACTGCCAGAGTCATTGATGTGGGTTTTCTTCAAGCGAGTCGAGAGAACGTTGTTTGTTTCTGGGTTTGAATGTCAGAGCACTGCAGCTCATTTCATCAGTGCGTTATCAAATTCCTTTCTTTCAGGTAACAAGGTGCAACCAAATCAGGGCTAAGAGGATTAATGAAGATGTGTGGCACCTGAGCCTGAAATAAGCTCAGGTGGGAGCAAACAAAAATTCATCATCTAATGACCAGATATCCACAAAGGGCTCACTGTTTCCCGAAGAGCAGCCAAAATGCAGTGTCAGATGCCATCAGCAGCCCATATGAAACATCCCTGCAGCGAGGCTGTAGAAAGAGGTGCTGGTTTGCTATGTTCTTCCTTGATAAATCACAACCTTACAAATCCAGGGAAGGCAGGAAAACGTCAAGATTTCTTAACATAGGGATTGGGGTCTGTCCTATGGAACGCGTCTTTCTTGAAGCCCCAGGTGGCAAGGATGGTCTGACTAGACAAGAATGGGATCTGTGAGTCTGGTCTCAACCATGAACTATCACATAACATGGACAATTGAATTATTTTATCCTTTTCCTGTGAAAATGGAGGCAAATTCTCCAACACGTCAATGATTAATATCTAATACTGACCACAGGGAACCTCGGTACCATGGTGATGTGTCTGCGCAAAACACAGGATGGAAGAAAGATGCTAAATAAACAGACAAAGAATTCAGTCCAGAGAGAAATAGAGTTGCGGAAAACATTGAGGGAGGTCACTGGAGAAGCAGCAAAACTGTCAGCTGAGCTAAACCAGTGGTCATGAGGGGACTGTCCTGTTGGCTTCCAGGCAGACAACTCGACCCATGGATTAGACAGCCACACGTGGAATTAAGAAAAGAGAAGACAGCTGGGATTTTAAGAGAGTGAGACCCTTGTCCCCATGAAGCACCACCTTTGCCAACAAGGAGGTAAGAGGGGCCAGAGGCGCACGAGATTGGCCCTTGCATTTAGTGCGACCAGAAAAGCTGAGAGCGGTGGATGAGGAAGGAGATGTTAATTTACCCTGAGACTAGCAGGGACCCACCCATGAAGTATCAGGTTGGTTTTCTGAAGGGATTAAGGAGTCCTCACCCTTTTGGGAATTCTCTGTGCTGTTTTTGTTGCTGTCATCCAACAAAGGTGTGGCACCAGAGAGGTCACAGGAGAGGTGAGCAATGTGTGCTTTGCTTCCCCCAGGATGGAGCAACACACAGCAACCAGACCAGGTGAGTCAGGAGAAGGGTAAGATAATAGGAAAGACCTGGAATGTGCATCAGAGCTCAGTCTCTTATAATCTTTTAGACTGAAAATTGATGTCAATAACTTCTGAATTCTCTCTCTTCAATTTTGGTAGAATAAGCCACAGGAAAAAGCAAATGAACTCTTCCTCAAAGAAGCAGTTTGCCCTATGCATTTGTATAGGTTGGACATTCCCACCCTTCCCTCAGGGCTTGAGTCTGGAGCTGCTCATCCCCAGCTGGGGAGGTCATGGCCACAGAAAACCCTTTTCTCCTTCAGTAGCAATGCCAAGGAGTAAAAGGAGTGATTCCTGAACACAAAACCAGTAAAAAAGGGAAATTGGTGCCAAATTCTACAGGCTCCTGCCCACTGGATTTGAAGGGGAGTTGTGATGATGACAGGGCCACTCCTCTCGGTATTGCCTGGTAAGGGCAATGGTCACGTATTGTGGCTTATGATGTTCAGATTGGATATTACGAATAAAAATTGGACTAGGAGGGTAGGCAGAGCTGGGACAGGTCAGCCAGAAAGTGGTGACATCCCCACCCACAGCAGCGATCAGGCTCTGGGCAGCCAAAGCCCCAGCTGACATGATCTGGTATTGGAGACAGTCCTGCTCCAGATGGGAGGTTGGATTACAGAGGTCTGTTCCCACCATCACTTCTATGAGACCCTGGGGGAAGGAATAAAGCAAAAGTGGCATAAAAATAATAATCCTTCCTATTTTGAAGCCTCTCGGGATTTTGCAAGTCACCAAGTACGTATTTTCACACAAATGAGGATGCTGCCACACATCAGTGGGTAAGTGCAGCATGAGCTGCCAGTTCTCTTGCCCCATCTCATATTAGGAAGCAGTGGGGGCCAGCTCCTTCCCAGTCCTTCCCAGTAGGCAGAGGGTTCTCCTTTGATAAGTAGATTGTGCCTTCTGGAGAACTGCTGGAAGGGCCTGAGTAGCCCATTTTCACTACTGACAGGTCAGAGACTTGGGTGTTTTGATTCCCAGGCATTATCCATTATCCTTTTTTTGATCACCTGCACAGAGCCTTGTTGTGTGGCACTCACTGGCAGAGGTCTCACCAGGCAACCGGGAACTGGTCGTTTAGAAGCACAAGATGACAACCCAGCTTTGCTGCTCGCATGGTGATCTCCAGATAACACCCTTTGTAATTTCTAAAGATGCTCCCGTGTAGCTGCCACCAAAAAGCCACACTTAGAGTCTTCACATGACAGGGAAAGAATGGTTTCATTATGAGAAAACCAGTACATGCAGCAACAAGTGACTGGGCACACGCTCAGCTGTTAGCAGCTCTGCCGATGCCACTGGAAATGACTGTGGGATTTTTTAAGGACACATCAAATTGATTTGGATCTGTTAAAACCTAACGCCTTGATCTCCATCTGTGTTTTGAGTGTCCCTGCTGGAGGAGCAGAGGGAAGAAGAAACACAAGCGGAGAACAGGATTTTCCTTGCCTCATCCCCACCAAGTACATTTGTTTAAACAAGATGGGTGGAACCGAAGCCATGCATGGGTGAAACTAAAAGGAGTCAATCTCTGTGCCTGAATACTTCATACCAGCACATTTGCTCAAGTGTGTTTTCCTGCAGTGCAAAACACAGGGGAGTCCTCACAGCTCAGCCAAGGCAACACCTTCTTCCCTCCAAAAAATTTTCCTTACCACCCAGGCTTTTAAATTTACTCTTTCTTCCCCCAGCTGCTGGTTTACTTCTCCCTGCCTCTAGTATTCCAGGCAGGGGGTTTACCTTCCTCACATCACACAGCACCTTTTAAAACAGGTGGGATGGGGTGGGGATCCCAGTCTGTGCCAGCACTCACAGGTAACACCTCAGCCCCAGCCCGATTTCCCAGCCCTTCCTTAACGCTCTCCCCATAAAGAGGACAAACAGGTCTGCAGCTCATCCCCTATTCCACCATAGCTCATCCATTATTCCACCACTTTCACAAATTCCATCTAATAAATGGGTTGGGTGGGTAGAAACCTTCACACATTATCAGTGTGCTTATTTTCAGCAGTAAAGTAATTCTGCAGGAATTCAGCCACGTACAAAACATCGTTTCCCTGCCTTTGCTGTCTGTGAGCAGATCTCTGGACCACGTTAGGTACCTGCTTCACCCTTCCTGGACTGAAGGCTGGAAAACGTGCTCAACATCCCCTGCAAAGAGCATCTCAGATGTTATTTATGGTAAGGGGAGATCTGTCCAGTGTCGCTGGATTCTGTTAGACGGAAGTTAATTAGGACTTTTGAGGTCCCTGAGCCCAAGCCGAGCCCACAGGAAACCAAACTGAGGCAGACGCAGCTTTACTTAGACTGGAGAAACTCCCCTGGAATAGTTTGCTAGTAAATGGGTGACACATGGCCATCAGGAGTCTGACAGCATTGCTCCAACATGACTCCAAAATACTCCAGCACTTGCATGTGCCTCCACGGCACGTCTTACCCCACCACTGAGAAACCCTGCTCCCGCCACCAGCCCCACGCAGAGCTTTACAGTGATATGTGATGAGATACCATAAAAACCAGGATTCGTGCGGATGGAGAGTTTGGAAACATGTCCTTGGTGAGTAAACACTCTTTTCCTTAAAAACAAAACCAACCCCAAAACAACAATAAAACAATTTATTCACACTCTTGGGAAAATGCTAATTAAAGTTTACTTTAAAATACTAGCAGACACGAGTGTGGGCTGTAACAGGAACATGCTGTGAAGTGACAGGTCTGCAATAATCCCATCCCTCAGCCAAGTCTAATTCATTCCGATCACACGAAGGTCCGAAATCCAGGGAGGCTCTTGGAGCACGAGCATGTGCACTTGTGGGAGGTGCAAGAAGAGTCTCCGGAGCGCCGGAGGTGCGAGAGCGAGAACAGGTGTGAGAGCAGGGGTTAATAGAGGGGGATGCCGGGAGCCCAGCTCTGCAGCAAGCACGAGGAAAGCTCTCCCTGCTCCGCTACGGCAGCTTTGCAGAGCCCTCTCTCACGCTCTACCTCAGGGAAGGCACCTCCTTCCAAGCTATGCTTTAGTCTAGAGCAGCCTGGCCATGGAGAACTGAGAAGATCCATGGGAAAGGCTAAACATGGCTTGGTACTGGAGGATGAGATGGCACCACTGCTTTGCCTCTAAGAAGGTGGGCACAGACCCTCATTGTGCCAAATGGAATAACTTAGCCTTTAAGAGCTAACAAACCCCTTGCTCCTCAGTGAGTCCGACACTGCCCTGAAACTCATGAACCAGGCAAGAAAGGTTACTTGTCTCCTGCTTTAGCAAGGTTTTCACTCGTGCCAAGTGATGCTGCAGCCACCTAAACAAACCCAAGCTTTCCAACAGGAGCAGAAGTCTTCCATGCTCCATAAATTATCTGGAGCCAGGTGTTAGATGAAACACCAGGCACTGGCAGAGCAGAAAAAAACCCTGTGAGGGCAATATTGAAATAAAAATTAGTTTGTTCTAGTGATGCCCAGCTCCCCTGTTGCAACAGCGTGGCATTTGTGCCCAGATAGGCAAGGGGTGTTGAGGAAAAGGCTGATGGAGATAGTTTCCATGGCTCCACACCATGTGCTTCACTGTTCCTTTAAACTCCTACAATGTATTCCAATTTGAGTAGGGAAAGCTATATAATGGGATGCATATGATTTTTGGGTTTTATGAGGCTATTTCCTAACTTACATAGGTCTACTGCTAAAGAACTCAGCATTGCCTTCATTTCGGTGTCCTTCAATAAAAGAGGTCAAGAACACTGCAGCACACAGAGGTCACTGTCCCTTGAGCAGAAGGGTGGCAAAAACATGTTTGCTGGCTCCAAGAATGGCTCAAGGATCACACCATGAGTGCAGCACTACCTCCTAATCCTGCCTCCACTCCCTGGGGGTGGCAACGAGGAGAAGCATGCTGGGTGTAACAGGAAGTCATTCCACCCATTTCCTGCAGCCAGCGTTATTTGTCTTTATTCCATCTTTCTTTCCGCTGGTCTGCACTTGCCCTGGGAAGGCATTTCAGGAGTAGGATTTCACTGGGATCTCACCTGCACTCACCGCAGCACTTTTCTCCTAGGGAGACATTAATTAGATGGGACCAATAAACCATATGTCAAATGGATGATTTCACTTCTAATTACATTTTCCAAAAGGTTATAAATAGTTCCATTAAAGCACACACGAACCACCAGGCGCTTGCTTGTCAAGCCTGGTGTCACCTCACCTCTTGCAAGTCGTCCTGCTTAGTGCCACACCAGATTTGGGAGCCCAGGTTGCTCCTCACAGCCTTCTGCCCACCTGATCCTGTCAGGATCTGACTCACACCCCTGCGGTGGCTGTGGACATGCGGCACTCTGCGTTTCAGATGTGGTGGGTGTTCCTGCTTTAACTCACTGAAAATGTTACTGAGCACCAAAAACGAAGATGGGAAACATCCCCTCAAGTTATCATAGGATTGAAGTGGGAATGATGAGTCTTTCAAGTGCTTGGGAAAATCATACCCTTTATCCAGGCTTAGGGCATGCTTCCACTGGTGACACCACCAGAGCACTGACCGCCTGTCATCCTCCCCACCATTGCAGAGAATCACAACTGTAGATGATGTTTTTGAGAAGCTATCACCATAGACACTGAAGGGAGAGCTCACCTCACCTCTCCTTCCTCATGCGGCACAAAGGCTTTGATTTCCCTGCACATGAACCTGAAGTCCCATTTCACCCCCCTGCCCCATCCATCTGTGCTCTGGACACAGCAGTGACAGGTCTGTGCTCTGTGGTGCAGCACAGAACTGGGGTGAGTTTGCTGGCCCCCAGCAACCCCCTCACCTGGCACTGAGCTCCTGTCCATGCCATACAGAAGCGCTCCGAGATACTTCCCTGAAAAAGTTTCCTGCCTGTGAAATCCCCAGTGGTTCCTGAGAGATGAATACATATAGACCCTAAAAACTAACCCGACAGATGGGAAGCAATATAATGAAGGAGCATTACTTCCTACAGAACCTCCAGCTTTCTCCTTGGCCCTCTGAAGAGTTGAAAAACAAGGTCAGTGTAAATACTTCTGCATCCCAAAGCTGTTTAATAAAAACATCCCTATGTTTACCAGACTGCTGCTTAGCCATGCGCTCTCTGACATCTTCCTAATTGGAGAGCAGGAACTTCAGGGTAGCTACTTCACTCTGATCAGAGTTTCTGGCCAGAAATCTGGGTCAGATCCACTGTTGCATTCACTGGCATTTGACTTTTTCCGTATTAAGGGTCTCCTCTTTGTGCTGAAATGCTGCATTTGAAAATAAGCAAGCAACATCAAGTGTGAACCGCAAGCCTCAGATTCTCCTTATAAGTGTTTAGGCTGTATCAAAAAAACGCTCCTGCACAAACCTTGTGGCCATTGGGTAGCACGGACTGTCACCACCAAAATCCAAAGGAGCCTGATCCATGTCTGCCACGAGATAGTGACTCTCAGGGATGAACGCTGTGACCACTCAGTCCAGAGCACAGCCAGACCACATGGCCTGACTGTACTGATCTTGCACAAAAGAAACAGCATTTGCACCATGATCCCTGAGCAATGTGAGTCAGACGGAAAAAGCTTGAGAAAAACTCAGTCTTTAAGTTTAACAAACAGATGTAGTGTCTAGAAGCTGAACAAGAATGTCTGCATCCTATAAGCAGATAGCGGAGAGAGCTGCCATCAGCATCCATGGATGCTTCCCACTAAAATACCTTTAAATAGCTGCTTCTATTCAGTATTCTACAGAAGACAACAGCGCTAAAATATCTTAATATAAGGGGATTTTGTTTTGGTCCAAACATCTTAATTTCAGATTTAGCAAGTGGCAAGCTGTGTGTCAGATACCACCCAGACAAAACCTGTCTTAATTTAGAGTTGACAAAACACTTCTAACCTCAGGAAAAACAACATCTCCTCAGTTACTGCCAATTTGCATCTTCAAGACCAATGACAAGCACCTGAAAGGGTGCACAGGCCCTCTTGCTGGGGCCTCAGAAGAGGATGTTGTGTTTTTAAAGGCATTGATGGGTGAAAAGCTGGGCAGCCTGCATGTCTCTTCCCACAGGAGTTTTACTGACATGCCATAAAATAATGACTGTGACTACTCCATCTTCCCCAGCTGCTTCTGGGCTGCCGGAGAGCAAGGAGCTGCTCGCGGCCTCGGGAGAGACGGCCTGCATGTACCCGGTGGTTATGTTTTCAGATCTACTCTGCAGCCCTGTGGCACTTACTGTGCACCCAGAACAGCATTTTTGGGACTCATTTATCACCTCTCCCCTCCTCCCTGCCAGCCAGCACAGTGCAGTGTCCCAGGGACACTTCAGATTTGTCAGGCAGCCCAATTTGACCCACGGTGTCTGAGTGCCACAGGGCCATGAGCTCAGCCTCCTTGTGCCCACCTGGGTGCCCCCCCCCAAGCTCCAGGTTTGAATTGGGATGAATCCACCACAGGAAAGGAGGGGAGGGAAAGAAGAGACCTATGTCCCAAACTTGAGACCCCTTGGAAAGGTGCAGAGGAAGAAAAAGGGAGGGGCTGGGAAGAGCCTAGTGCGGGGCAGGTGAGTGGAGCACAAGGATTTTTGGAGGGGAAAGAAGTTGGGACTGACAGATTCTGCTGTGGAGGAGGGAAAAAATCCCCAGCCCCCTACCCCTTCCCACACTATATATGTGCTATAAAGCTACACAAACTGCTGGCCAAGGCAGGATAGTCTTGAAAGGGATTCATCACCCAAACTCACGCATCTTGTCCCCCTCCCTCTTTGCCCTGAGAGAGAGCTGTCAGTGGCTGGTGAACGAACACACTGTTCTTCTCCTTAACAATGAAAACCAGCAACCCTTACTCTCTGCACTGCCTTGAAAAATTCCCTCCAAAGCAGACACAAACCTTCAAAGAGCAGCAAATGAGTTGGACCCTGCTAAAGCTGGACAGCAGCCTGGGGGCCAGGGCAGCAGCACCCCGAGGCCTCAGCCTTACATCCAGCTGGGGCTTCTCTTCCAGCTCCCTCTTCCCCTCCGGCACGTCTGTGTGTGCCAGGGCAGACGTGGACCAAAGTATGGACTCCTCTTTCTGCCCAAGCTCTCCTGAAACTTTTAATCCTTTCCACCTCCATAGTTTTCAGTGTATCCAAGTAGTTTATGGCTACTTATAACTACCCATAGCTTATAATTATGTAGCTTATAACTCTAAGGGCAGGTAGTACACACGCCTTCAGGCACTTCTAGCAATGAGGGGACAGGATTTCAAGGCAAGGCTATCTCCAGTTTCCTTAAGCAATGTTATTGCATTCCAGTGTGGAATTTTTGAGCCTTAGTGAATAAACACACGGAGAAATGCCTTTGGGTACAAAAGTAATGAGTTACACACCTGCATAGACTTCTGAAAGACAGACATCACCACTCCAGGATTTTAAAGGCTATGGTCTTCAGTTCAAGATCAAATTCCTCAAGTAAGACAAAAAGCCCTCATCCTCTCCTTCGAAATCATGGACTGCTTGTTCAAAGTTTCAATATAAGCCTTCAGATAAAGGTGGTGTCCTGGAAATTCAAAGGACAGAGCAAAAGCTGCAGCTGACAAAGTACGTGAACTGAGCTCATCCAAACTGTGGCATCTTTACCCTCAAAGAATGACCTGAATCCTCCTTCAAATTTCATACCCATTAGTTACATGCATGACTAGCTTCAAACATACAACATTGCTCAAAATCAAATTATTTTACATATTAGACAAAAAAAACCCCATGGCGTACAACTCAAATTATGCATGAAAACTCATACCAAAACTAATTTCTTAGCAGGTTTAAACAGCATGATGGGAAAAAAGGCAAAAAATTCGACATTTTGCTTAATCTGTGGCTAGAGGTAAATATTCTTAGCCAACTTATAACCATTTGCTTCCAAGTTTTGTAAAAGGACTAGGAAAGTGCCCAAATGCTGAAGTTTGTATTATTTCAGTGAGAACGTCATATTTTTCAATCTTGTTTTATACACCACCTTACCTATTTGGTCATCCAAATAGGTATGTGTCCTTTACCTCTCTGGGAAGGTGTTCCTCCCAGAAGAAGAGGAAAAGCTCCATAAAGCTCAAGTTGCAGTGGCATGTGAGCATGTGAAACAAAACACTACGACTGCACAGCCCACACATCATCCCCATCACAAACATTGCAAAAATATTCCTTTTCAGTGTCACAAAACCTCCAGAACTCTGGTTCTGGGTTTATTTCAGGCCAGAATTCCGTAGTCTAATATTCCACATTTTCTAGCATGATTTTATAGCTAATTTCCCCACCTCAGGTATTTCCTTGTCAAGGTCTGGTGAAGGCTTACCTGGCCTCTCACTGTCCTTTTCGGGGAGAAGGGAAGAAAAGGACTGGTCTGCTAATTCCATTTGCCATAGTCAGGAGCAGGAGATAACATTTCTTCTGTAACTTCCAGTGGCAAATCTTTTTCCTCAAAAACGCTTGCCAGAATATTGTCTCTGAATATTGCTGCTGTCTGCTGGCACACTGTGAAACTTGGAGGTCCAACCTCTTTCCATTCCGTGTGCTGTCTGTGCTCAGTACCCAGCATTCCCTCTTGGAGAAGCACAGGAAGGCAGAGAGGACAGAGTTCTCTTTCCAAGGCTCTGCAAATCCTACAAAGAAAGCACAGTTAAATGCTGATAGAAACAAAAGCTGCTCTCGAAAGGACGTTCTGTCCTCAATTCCATCAGAAAGGACTGAGTGAGCAGGGTTTGACAGAGCAAGAAGAAAATCAGGATCATCCAAGTTAGACAGAACTGTTGGCAGCTATTTTCTTCCTACTTTTGATGGCTCTCAGCTATTGTCATACCTGGAACCAAGTCAAAAGCATGCTTATCCTGCTGTGCAAAGCTGTTTCTCTCAGCCTCTATAATAAATCAGGGGCATTAGCAAACTCTTACGCAGGTTGCAAAAAAGCCCCATCCCATATTTAAAATGCACCAACTTCCAGCTGAGATCAATCGCGCTTCCTTTTAATTCTGATTGCTTAATTTTAAGGCAGCTCAGCTCTCCCCTCTTCCAAGACTGCTCATGCCAAGCACTGAATTCCCTGCTCACCTCCTGGCCTCAGCAGGGTGGAGAAGGCTCCCTGAGCACCAGGCCCTCAATAGCTCTGGAATGTCACCCAAGCATCTGCTTCACAGGGAACCGGTCTCACCTGGGATTCTCTCTGCACAGCCGGGATTTCACAGCAATGCCACAATGCTTCTCACCTTAACATCAGAGGGAAATTTAAACAGGAGCAATGTCTAAACGAAACAGGCTGCAAACCTTTCCCTCCATTGACAGTGTCTCCATGAAGTGCTGTGCAATATTTCAAATAAATTTTCAGGCAAAACAGCTGTTTATACATGCTTATACCTCCGTACAAGTCATGCACTCTGGAGGTAAAATAGTTCATCAGGTTTTCCAGTCAAGTTTGGAAAGTTTGAGCAAACCCTTTGAGGGAGATAGGAGAGTTCTGCATAAATTGAAAAAAGCCAGAGAAACAAACAAAAAAAACCCCCTGAAGTTTGTAATTTCTGCAATGGAGGAAGATCTGGTGATCTAATGAAACAGCTAGGAACAGTCAAGAAAATACTGAGCAATTCTGAAAAATGGTGAGGGATAAACCTCGGACCGCTGCTGCAGGAGGGTGGAGAACACTCCCCTTCAGGATGGTGGCAACCATCCTGGCTATTGCTCAGACCTGAGTATTTTAAGTGAGTAGAGAAATCTACTGCTCAAAATAAAATTAGACAAAATGGCTGAGGAGAGTCTTGACCTTTTTATGTCCGTTTTTCTGTGAAATTTGCAAACTTTATTGGAGGCCACTTCCTGCATTCACAGAAAGCTACTTTTCTTCATTAATACCCCCATAAGTCTGCAGAACGATGTCAGAGCCAGAGCTGCTAAAGATCTGCTTTTAACCATTTCCTTTCAGATAAATGTCATCATCAGCTCAAACACAGTTATCAGAAATCAGCCGAAATCTTTTGTCGTCTCCTCAAGGGCTTTTTCCCCCCATGAGGAGCAGCACAATGAACAGTCACGTAACCAACTGCTGACAGTAGGAGATGGGGTCTTTGAATAGATTGGCTATGTCATTCCAAGTCCTAGCTCCCTAGCACTAACTTTAATTGCCAGATAATTTCCACCTGCTCCTCTAAAATTTTGTATGAATATACAGGAGATTTCCGCTATGAAGTAGCTTTCAACGCCATATGGGAGACTAAGCTATTCCCATTTCAAAGATGAGTTTGTGAGACCAAGAAAAACAGCTTGTTGACACTTGAAAATTGACTAGAAGAACTTTTCTGGATGCTCTTAAGCTAGAATAAGAAAATGTATTAAGTCAAGTTAAAATAAATCAGCTCCTATTCCAGAATGAGTGCTATTACATTTTATTCAGTGCATCTGAATATTCAGTTCTTATGGATCTGTTTCATATCTGTGTGAGTCCAAAGGCTCTCAGAGGCCGTGGCTACACTTTAATTGACTGTACTAGGTCAGGCTCTTAAAAAAGAGGCTGAAGGGCTGCAGCCTTGAGATTTACCAGAGCTCCCAAAAGGCTGATACCCATAGCAGAAACCTGTGGAGTGGATGGAGTATTCCCTGGGCTGTGAACAGGTAGGAAGAGCTGCACATCTCAAGACAAGACCATTTTCAGCATCACACCGAGGGGTGGTGGCCCCAGCTCAACCAAAGGACTGGGAAACCGTCACTGAATGATGAGGATGGAGGTGTCTTATCTCACCTCCCTGTAACTCTGCATTCACTCCTCAGTGCAGCAGTTTGATCTTTCAAATCAGACTTATGCACTGAAGAATTTCTCCTTTTAAAAAGAGAAAAAAGGAGAAGGAAAAAGCAAATCCAAAAGCTTTCATTCAGTATCTCATTGGTTAAAGTGTTTTTACCGAACATGGGACCTAATTTCAGCCTCTGTCTGAAGATGAGGTGCATCTTTCTTGCAGAGTGAAATTGTCACTTGAGACTATCTCATCCAGGAGAAAAGGCTACTTTTCCTGTGGAGCCACCATCCCTCAGTGAGACTCGGTTATCTAACATGGTAGCTTGAACATAAGCATCCATCATCCAGACAAAGGATGCCAATGTTTGCAGAAGGCAGAGAAGCCCAAAGCTGTCAGAAAAAATGAGTAAGACTCTGGTGCCCAAGTCCCTTAGACACTTTGGTACATCCCAGCCACAGCTTCTCAGAGGAACACCCTATGGATGCTGGAATGGAAATACCCTATGGATGCCTATGAACACTCTCCATTTTAACCACCTGCCTAACTAAAAGCTATGAGGACACTCCTCCTCAGACCTCATTTGTGTGTGACCAGATAGCAGAGCCTGTGTTGACGGACTCTAGATCTTCCTCTCTCTTCAAGGGAAAAGTGTGATGGGTTTTTTCCCAAGAGACTTAAACCCAGATGCTCCACAAGTGGCAGAATCCCCAGCCATATCCACCAAGACCTACTACCTTTCCTTTAACTGGCTTTTTGTTTTACCAGCCTGACATTTACCCAGGCCTGGTTTTCTGCACATGCCTGGACCAAAGCTTGGCCTCTTCAGCATAGTCATGGCAGCTTCCCTGCCACACCCACATCCTCTGTCCCCAGCCCAAACTGCAGCACCCAAAACCTCAGTGAAGACCCTCCCCCTGCCTTGGCTCTTCTCCTCCCAAGGGATCTTGGAGAAAAGCTCTCCCTTGGTTCCAAGTGATGCACAGCCCTCTCTCCACTAAGACACTACCCTGCCATCCCTTGTCCCAACCCTTCTGCAGTCATGACCCCCAGTATCCTTGGGAAGCCTCCAGCCATGGCAGGGAGCACCACACTGTTTTTTACCTTCAAAGTCAGACCCCAGCCTTGGCCATACGCACCTGTCACCACTCCTGCCACAAGAGAGACTTTGAATCTTGCTAAGCCCAAAAAGACAACGCTAATAAAATGCTAACATTAGAAATGAGTGACTCCGTTTGGAGCCTGACTCCTTCCTTGATAACCGCTTAAAATATTATCTCCCTTGCAGGGCCTGTTCTGCGTTTCCCCCACCCAGCGCAGCTGACAAGGTGATTTCATAGCTAGCAGAGCTGGGATCCAGTGCCTTGGATAAGGCACATCCCCTGGGCATTGTCTCTGCAGACACCTCTGACTGCAGCCATTCTCATGCTTACTGACAGATACAGGCCAGCTCAACAGACACCTCAACTTCACAGGTACCATTTTTGGGGGGAAAACTGATTCTGGGCACCTAAATCTTGTTTATCCCCAGGAATCAAACTTGAGCAGTGCTTCTCACCTTTCTCCCTAAGGGAACCTTTTCTGTAAGTGCCTGGGATGCAAATGAGTTCTGGAAACCCATATTGCCCCTTGTGCTGTGTCAGATTTTTAGCCCTGGCCCATCGCTCCTGCTCGGGGAGAGAAGAGAGTTATCAGCACCCTGATCAACTTGTGAGTTGTCAGTAGGGTGATATTTTCTCATCGTTTAGTGCTGCAGCACCGCTGACATATTTCTGATGACACACTCTGCAGCCAGATGCCTCAGTTTCCCATTCGCTGTCACACACAGATAAACCCCTGAGTGAAAAGAAAAAAAAGAGGCTAGGGGAGAAATTAGCCAGCAAAGCCTGAAGAAAACAGAGCAGGGGATGCCTGGGAGGAGCAGCCAACAGCAGAGGGAATCATGGCTTGGAAAAACAGAGGAAATGCAGGTGGAATGAGACTGCTGGGATGGCTCCATCACTACCCCTTGGAGAGCAGCAGCCCACCCAGTCCCCAGAGCCTCTCGAGCAGGGAGATGCCGTTCTAAAGCCACGCCGGGCCTCGGCATGGGCCCGCACAGGCAGGAGGAGCAGCAGTGGTGCCGCAGGTTCCGCGCCGCCCGCGCTTGCCAAATCCAGCTGGGGAAATTCACGCAGCGAGTGCCTCGCACTTTGCCTGGCTCCAGGCAGTGCTATTAGTCTCCCTGCTAATGAGCATTAACCACCGGCACACAAACAAACACGCCAGGCGTTTCCATACGGCCGCCAGTCTGATGGAGCAAGAAACACGAGCTAAGCTGCTCTTTACATAAGGATCCATTGGGGAGGGGATGCGGTTCTTCTGTCACAAAGTATATTCCGTGAGAAATTACAGGTGTGTTTCTCGTGCTCAGAGAGAAGAGTAATAATTTCAGTGTTCCTGAATTAGGCCGATCATTCATCCATGGGGGTGGGGGCCAAAAAAATTCAAAAAATTGAAAATCCTGCCTGAGAAGCTTCTGCCTGAAAACAGAGGCAGGTTCTTGACCTAGGAGCCCTTGTCAGAAAGGCATCAGGAGGAGGTAAAAGGAAGCTCTTGGTTTTTTTGAAAGATTACTTTTTTTTTTCCTGAGGATAAATCCCAGGGATCTTCAAACCAGCTGCGTGACGGGTAGAACAGCATCAGCTGAGGGGTTCCCATAGTACGGCCAGCAAAGCATCATTTCTCTGCTACCTACACACAAAGCAAGGCAGTTTCTGTCCTGGCGTGCTTGCAGGAGGGTTGCAACGTTGTTTGGAGGCCTGAAACTGGAACACCTCAGGGTTGGATTTAAGTTTTACCTTTTCATCTCAACACAGCAAAGCGTAGATGTAGCTGGAAAATATTGCATTGCCAGAGTTTCATTGCCCCTTTTGCTCCTTCACAGGAATCTCGAAAGACGGGGAAAACACTAGGTAGCAAGCAAAAAGGAGAAATAAAGCCACGGAAGGAAGCAAATCAACAGGCACTGATTAAGGCTTTGTTTGGATTTTTTTTTTCCTTCTGAGGTGAATGGGAAAAAAGAAAACTCATAAGTCAATGTTTTTTAAAAGTCCGTTTTTAAAAAGTTTTTTTAAAAGTTTTTTAAAAAATGCTGCACATTTCTGTATCTGCAGAATAAAGCACCAGTTCAAGCCAACCACAAACTAGTCTGATACAATCTGCAAAATTATTTTTCTAGTTATCTTGATGAGTGCTGACTAATTAGCAAGACAGCACTCGAAAGTACTGGTTCGTGCTATCCCAACCCTTGTGTCTCCTGGCTCTAACACAAACCCTGGGGCCAGGTGGGTGATTCACCCCTCTTGCCCTGCAGCAGTGACCTTTGCTGAGGCGTGATGGGGAGACACAAAGAAGGGGACCAGAGCATTCTTCAGGGTGCTGGGGAGATGAACCACACACTGCCAGAATTCACTGTCTCCACCTGAGCCGGGACAGGGTGAGATGAGTCGCAGCCCCCTTGCACATTAAATCTCCCCTGAATACGATCTGCATGAAGACTTGAATAACTATTACCCTGATTTAAGCTTTTTTTTTCACCATGACAGTTAAACTCGTTGTCTCTGTATGGTGCTCTTAGACTGCTTGGTCTCCTACAGTCCATTTCAGGTCTGTGTTTCTGTGCTTCTAACTGATTAGTGGAGCTAGATAAAACTTGTGCGGGGAGTGAAGGTGGTGGAGTCACTTTTTTCACCTTTTATTTTTTGGTCAATCAAGTTTACTTACTCATGTCAAAATCTCCCCTGAGCCAACGTGGGCTCCTGGCTGGTGCCTGCACCTCTGTGCATGTAGCAGCACTTCCCAAATGCAATGGATGACGTGATGCGTGTCCTCTTCGGGAGCAGAGCAGGTTTTTCCCCTGGCTCCTCGCTGTCCTCCGTGACTTTCATGACACGTTCCCATGCCATCACCTCTCCTCACCCCCGCGGTGCGATTGCATGCATGGCTGAATTAGCAAACCCCACCCAGTCTGCCTGAGCGCTCCCAGCTGTTAATCACCCACGGCTGTTCAGAGAGCTTGGGGAAATTCGACTGCTTTCCTCCTCTCCTGAATTCTCTTCTTTTGTCTTCGTGCGCCTACGCTAGAGATACAACCAATAAACACCGATACCCCCTCTGCTGCTCTGCATTTCAGCAGGGCTACGAGACCCCACCGGCAATCCCAGCACCTGCAGGCACGGGGAAAACCATCCTACTCCTGCCCCGGCCAGTGCCCTCACCGGAGGAGCACATCCAGTGACTCACTGGACGGCAGGGCCGCCCAAGGGCGGGGTATCCCAAGAGATGCTCTCTCATCCTCTGAGACTCGGCATCCGGATGCTACAGGATGAGCGACAGCTGAGGCACAGAGGGACACGGGGAGCATGTGGCATCCTTCCCTTCTTCACCGGCTTTACCTGAGGGTAAAAGCAGAGGGTAATGATTAAGAGGCACAAATAACAAGCCTTCCTGGTCGAGCTACACAGCAGATTATACTGAGTGACAGGAACAATAATTTATTTCTTTATATTTGTGGTCATTTAACCAACTTTTGCTCATCCCTTAGAAGGTGCATCTCAATACTGCAAACCTGCTCAAGCTTTACAGAAGCTTTAAAAGGCAACGGAAGCTTCAAAACCTTTACAGTTTTTCACAAGAGCTTAAAAAGAGCCTTTGTTGTAGTCACTAGCAATTGGGTACCTGTTTGGTGTCAAAATGGGACAGGGAGAGCCATCCCAGGTCTCAGGACAGAGATGTCTGAGTTACACACAAGGCATGATACAGAGACAGTGATCCTGCACATGTGGCACCCTCTGCTTCCAGGTCAGATCTGAGGTGCACTGAGAGCCAGAGGAGAGGAGGATGCTTTACCGGGATGGGACAACTTCAGCCTCAGATGCCTTTCTAGGACTATTAAAACAAAGGTTCCCATTTGCTTGATGAAAAAACCAAAAATGTAACATTATTTCTAGAGTTTAACCAAATTCCAGAATATTTCAGCCAAAGCCCTGAGCACAGCACCTGATGGGGAGGAGGAGGAGGAGGGCCACGTCCTGTAACAGGAATCATCACACATGCTCCACTTCCTCTGCTCTTCTCTGCTCACCAGATCTTTATCACAAGAGATCACTCGTGTCATGCTGTTTCCTCTTCTTGTTACAATCTCCTGCACAACAGGGACTTCTCAGAATTTTAATGCTTAATAATGTATTTGACCTTTTCATTACTCCAGCTTTTGGTTGGTTTTCACGTTAACTTCATGTTTTTTGGGTGGCACACATCGCAAATTGGGTAGAAACATGCACCAACACCAATTCATGTTAGAAAACAGCTTAAAAGCCAGATTAATATACTCCGCAATTAGGTTTCAAAGAACTCAGGAGTCATTACAATTTGGGTAATGATACCACCTTTTTCAGAACAGAAGTAGTGCCAGATGTGCCAGAGATGACTAAGTTCTGAAAGAAACCCAAGTCATACTTCTTATTTATTGGTAAAATTCACAAAATTGGATTAACCAGTATTATTGGCATTGCTGGAGACCGAGCTCTCTCTGCCAGGGCTGCGGGAGTTCAGAGTAAACGGCAGCAATACAAATGTTAGTGTGTGCTGGGATTCAAGCACCACCACTTCTCAAAACACCCTTTTTGACATTTTCCAAGAAATCAGCACTAACAGTTTCTTTGCTTTTATATCTCTGCTGCCTGTTTTCATTCTGTGATACAATACCCTTATCCAGGATAATCTGAACTTATCTGACAGCAGTATTTCATGCATTGGTATACCAAAATGCTTTCTGAGAACCTTCTGAAAATAGATGTTAAACTGGAACAAAACAAGATACATTTATTGATGCCATTTGTATTGATTCATACTGATTCAGGTGCTTATTCAGGAGTAAAGTGAATCCATTTCAATTGGAATTCTGCAGCTTTTTACATGACCTCATTCCAGCTGTGGGGGGTTTTCTGGCTTCCCTTCCTTCTGTTCTCCACAGAGATTTAACACTTAGTCCCTTATTTCGAGGAGGATGGCAGAGAGCAGCTGTCAATTACCTGATCACTCACCAGATCAACCCAAGTTGCCACCTGAAGAACCCCTCCTGCACCACACTTTGCATTCTCTGGGCACCTTGTGACTCTCATGTTTTTCTGGAACGTCTCTGTAAGCATAAGGCCTCCTGAGAAGAGAGGAAGGTACTTTGGTACAAAGGTATTTGGCTTGAGGTCAAACGTCCACCAAGCCCAGCAAAGCTCTGGGCTCTAAATGGTACCTGAGATGAACCACACGACACAGTAGGAATCCTTCTGTGGACTTTCATGGTTGTGTTTCCTCAAACTGCACCAAAAATCACCATTTTAGCATGTCCCACTTCTCTGTGTGCACATACAGACCCTCTACATATACATACATTAAAAAATAGGTGTGCATATACATTACATTAGGAAACAAAATAGTGAGGAGAGTTGTGAAAGAGAAATGTCCCTGTTCCACCTCATCCTGAAATGCAGGGATTGAAATTCACTGCTGTTGCACTATTAGACAGGTACGGAGGATGGGCTGGGTGCCTTTATCTTGTCATCGCCGGTTCACAGCTACAAGGGCCTATTCTTCCCCTACGATGTTTCCTCTGGGGTGACAAAAATCTGTTTCAAAATGTTCCCAGCCGTGGTTTGAGGCTTCCTTGCTGGGGGCCGGCAGATGAAGCGGCTCCTCGCCGCCGCCGCACGAGCTGCGAGCAGGGAGCAGAGCCCAGAGGCCGGCGCCGAGCGGGGAGGGAACTCTGCCCTGATCTTATCCGCCCTGCTCCACGCGGGCATCCTGTTTCCCAACCCCGCCGGCAGCTTTGCACCAGAAAAAATGTGTTTGCAGCTGTGAGGGTGGTCACACACCGGCACGGGCTGCTCAGGGAGGTGGCAGTGACTCCACGCTCGGAGGCATTCAAAACCCCTGGGCAACCTGCCCTAGGTGGCCCTGCTTGAGGATGGAGCTGTCCCAGGTGATCTTTCAAGGTTTCTGCCAACCTCAAACATTCTGTGACTCAGAAAACTCCTGCCTGACTCAGAGCACAGCTGTAAAAAAGAGGGAGAGTGACTTTTTACGCAGGCAGATAGTGGTAGGACAAGGGGAAATGGTTTCAGACTAAAAGAGGAGAGATTTAGATTAGATGGCAGAAAGGAATTCTTTACTCAGGGGGTGAGGCAGTGGAACAGTTGCCCAGAGAAGCTGTGGCTGCCCATCCCTGGAAGCGTCCAAGTCCAGGTTGGACGGGGCTTGGAGCAGCCTGGTGTGGTGGAAGGTGTCCCTGCCCATGGCAGGGGGTGGATGGAACTGGATGGGCTTTGAGGTCCCTTCCAACCCAAACCATTCTACGATTCTATGATTCTACCAGAAGTGACTTAGGCAAGGACACTGAGAAGATGGTTACCCTTGAATATAACCATGATTAATGCCAATTTCCCCCAGTCATCCACCAAGAGCTGGGAGTGCAGTATCCCACAGAAACTTGGAAAGGAAGATCTCACTCCTTTTGTCTTTCTGTCCCCTTGTATAGAAAAACTGCACTGGAGAAGCAGTGCTCTGACCAAAGAGCTTCATTATTCATACCGTTCAAATTAAATTTTGCATATGGGACAAATTAATTCTACCAGTTCACAGTGCAGTTGTCAGCCTTTGTTTGTCCCTCCCTCCATTCTCCCCAAATGAAGCATCAGGTGGTGCCTTGCGAGTAGAAGAATATGGGTATCGTCTGGGTGGAGTAAGTGATTAGCAATGACTTAATTTTAAAGTGACAGGGAATAGTGAGAACATGGGAGATGACAAGCAAAAGATCTGTGACACATGGCTGCAACTCAATATGCCAGCACAGTGAAATCATAGCTCCATGCTGGCTAAGTAAGGCAGGCTTCACTCTTCCTCTCCACCTATGAATGAATGCATGGAAAAAAACTCAAAAACGAGAGGTGATGTGGTGAAATTGTCCTTGGGAAGTAGCAGGTGTGACGGTGTCACCTCACACAGTGGCAGCAATGAAGGCAAAGGCAAGAACACGAGAGGCTGTGTGCCCTGTGAAGACTTCCATTAACTTATTTGTTTGCTACTTTTGCCATTTTCGTGTAGCAGAATCCAGTGGCAACCCTTGGATGTGCACGTGATCACACTCCTTTCTTCCTCTCCTTGGAGGTGAAACTATAAAGTCAAGCCAGTGTCTGGGCACCTGTACCTTGGCAGGGCTCTGCCTCTCTAAGGCACTCACCAGCGCCTTAAACCAGTGTGGGGAGGGAGGGGAAGAGCCTTATGTCAGTCCCACTTCCTAATCGTGTTTGCAACTGCAGTGTCCATGGCATCCTCTCCAGAACTCCATTCTGGAAGGTCCAGAGTCCCCACATTTAAAAATCCTGCTCACAATGGCCGGAATTTTTATCCTTCCTTGTTTCACCAGACCATCCAGTGGCAACAAATGAACAGGATTGCTCACACCAATGGACCTCTTTGCACGCAGATTCAGGGAGAAGAGCATTTTCTGAGCAGTCCCTGCCACGCTGTAAAGAATGGAGGCAATCAAAAAAATTAATATTCAAACAGGAAACCAGACTGAATTCTGCTTAACTACACACACGCTGGCTCTCCAAGAAACTATCGGAATTAACATCAGTCAGTTCCAGCTGATAAAAACATTTTGATAGATAATCATTCATTAGGAAATGGCTTAAAAGTATCAGCTTAATTCCAAATAAATTAACAAACAAGCTTGCCTTGGCTGTACCTGCTGCTGAAATTGGAATGTAAGAGACAACACATTCACTGCTTTGACTGCCTTTATTTGGTCCTTATCTAATTTTTGAAGCTCAAAAAGCAAACACTAGCTTATTGCTATGCTTGCAAAAATATTGATTTCATAGAAATTATTTTGGATATGGAAAAGAGATAACACAGTCTTGGTTTGTTTTTTAAACAGGCAAAGAAAACAAGGTGACAAGCGTCAAATGATATCATTAAAGTTCTTTTCTTAGTCAGGAGATTCTGAAAAACGCTTAAAACCCAATAACTTTTGTGAACCAAAGCTACCTGAAATGCATTCTTAAAGGTCTGCCCGTAGATAATTTATCAGCTGATTAAGAATAGAGATTTCTCTCCTAATTATGTGAGCACGGACCACTTGAAGAGTTTTTCGCATTAGAAGAAAGTGAATATCATTCATTAATCAAGTCTCCCTGCCTCCACCCCAGCTCTGCTGAAAGCAGAAAGTTAAGTGGGTCAGGAGAGGGGTTACGGGTGATGCTGCAAGACCGGAGATAAGGCATCAGGCAGTTGGAGGGGAAAGCATTTTATCTAGAAGAACAGGCTTGACTTTCGTTCCATTGAGATAAGCACTAGAGCTTCTCGATGTGGGGAAATAGCCCAAAATAGCTGTTGTGGAATACTCCTGCCCAAATACCTCCCGACACAGATAGGCGGT
Source organism: Mohoua ochrocephala (assembly GCA_013398855.1). NCBI lineage: Eukaryota > Metazoa > Chordata > Aves > Passeriformes > Acanthizidae > Mohoua > Mohoua ochrocephala. The sequence goes on from VZTA01004148.1 coordinate 607,673, forward strand.
GCCTTGCACTAAACCCTCTGCTCGGGGATAAGCCAAGTGGTGCAAAGGCTCTGGGAACGACGAATTAGAGGGTGCCCTGTCAGGGCAGCGGTGTGAGAACTACTGTGCTGTAAAAATCCCCATTTGGCTTATTCCACCATTATTTTCCCCTAAAAATCATCTCCGGGTTAGGGATTCTGGCTGTGTGTAAGCTGGGCAGTGAAATGGGGCAAATGACTTAAGGGAAAATTACATCAGAGGTCATCTGTGGTTTATTCAGCCTCACTTAGACACGCACAGATCGGCCTGAAGTAACAGCAAAGGTTTCTCTGTTGATGGCCCGGGTCTCAAAGAAGTCTTGGCAATGCAGTAATTTATACAGTGAAATGAAGTGTGTGAGCAGTCCTACAGTCATCTGAATTTGGCAGGACAGGTAAGCCAGAGATCACTAAAATATCAGCAATTTCACATGAGGCTGAACGAACTGGCTAGTGATGTTATCTTCAAAACCTCCTCTGCCTCAAGAGCTTAGGGTTTCTTCTCTGAGTCTATATCAAACCCAGAAAGTCCTTTACATTTCCTCTTACGTAAAATTGTCTCCTAAGAGCAGCTGAAGTGTCTTGTACAGGGTGCATCACACCAGCTTCAGCTTAGAAATTTCCTTTCCAGCAGATAAGACCAGGGTAAAACTGGTATCCATTTGACACTGCCAGTGCTTTCCCCCTCTCTTTTGTTTTTGGAGAAAACAAAAAATCAGTGCTCAGGTATTAAAAGGATCAAAGCCCATCTTTGTACCAGTGAGTTCTCAGTAGGACCTACCCCTAGGACATCATCCAGCTGCAGTGTTTTGAGCAACGTCGATCTGGTTTAGACACAGATAATTTAATATCTTATCAAAAGATCTGACAAAAAACCCCAGAGAAACAGAGCCGGTAACGTTCACAGAGGCAGATCTGATAAAGATCAGGATGTCAGTTATCCAAAGCCATCCGGATCTGTTGGGCAGCTGGACTCATTTGACCAGCACGTGTTTCAGCACATCTCGGCTTCAGATCCGGCACCCGAGGTCCAGCGATGCCGGTCATGGTTATGGGCAGGGGGGCTGTGTTCTGAAAGCAGGGATGGAGCCAAGGCTCAGAGCTCAGCTGCCACAGGGCACACAGGCAGGGCACAGCTGTGAGCTCAGCTCACTGCTCCACATATCCTGTGGAGCCACTCCGGGGACACAAGGCGATCTCTCTCTGTGTACAGCCACATGGAACTACAGAGGGAATCGTCTCAAGAAGCAGCAAAATGTCAGAGGGACAGTTACTGGAATACTGTCTGCAAGTCTGATATCCAGGCTTGGACAAATAAAGGAAAGGAGCATTACAGAAAGATCTTTGGACTTCTGAAAATGAGAGGAAACTTGGTTTCTTTTTATAATTAGATGCTAAACACATTAGTGCTAGCCAGGACTTATTTTTGCTCAGTGCTAGAACACCACCTTGCTCGGAAGGGCTTCTAGAAACAAACATCACGCAAATAATCAATATTAATCCACATTGACTTAAACCTTGCTGTGTTCTGATGTCTAGTGACAACTTCTGTTTTCTTACCGGAAGAAATGGGGAGGAAAGTTGAAGGCAAATAAAGAGAACACTTGACTGAAGAAATTAATTTTTAAAAAGAACTCCCAAGAAAAAGCACTTTAAATGCCTCCTCATGGCCACAGAGCAGCAGCATAGCACTCGGTTTGTACTGCAGACATCCCAGCCACGCACTCACTGCTTGGGAAACGCAACCTGTGCCCAAACACTGCACATTTCTGCCACTTCAGGGAAAGGAGAAGCTTTTCAAGCTGCAAGGACATGGGTTGTTTTCAGGTCAGCCTTCGAAAGATCTCTTTGATAGAGAACAATATGCAGAGGTATCCAAGGATAACTGTATTCCAGGCTTTTCATAGCACACTGGCCAGAACGGGCCATCAGCTTTGCGTGGGCAGCATGTGACACCTAAACTTCAGTTTTCACAGAGACCATCAACTGTTACTAGTCACAGCCTCAGGCACGGGGATACTACAGGCCTAAAGCTAGCAAAAAAAAAAATTAAATAATTTTTAAAAAAATCAGCAGTGATTGTACTCCTAGGTTCCAGATGTATCCAAACATGAGATAGACTGAACTGACAGCTGGAAGCCAAGTTGCACTAACACAGGCAGATGCTGCAACGATGGTTTTGGCTATAATAGCTGTCACCAGGACAGGTCCACAGGAGGGGCTGGGCACAGAGGAGGGCACAGCCAGAGGAGCACACACAGCAGCCCTGGGGGCTCAGAGCGGCACCGGCATCTCGCAGAGACACTGGGCAAATCAGCTTAGCTCCTGCCAGGCCGCTCAGGCCACGTAGATTTGTAGCGGCAGCGGGTCTGGTCCCACGGGTGAGGCACCCCCTGGTGCCTGACCCAGCAGCTCATCCTTCCCAAGGCGGGACCAGCTGGAAAAGCTTTGGAGAGCCAGAGCATCTGCGGTCCCGCTGCCCGCGGCTGCCAAAAGGCCCTCACAGCTTGTGGGAAAATACAGCTGTGATTCAGGCACGGCTGCTACGGCTTGTGTGGAACTGGGAACAGCTTGACAGCTTTACTCGACTCCAACAGCAACTGCAGAGCTGCCTGTTGTAGCTCAGCCCTGTTCCTCCACCATTCTGAGTCGCGCTAAGACGCAAACCTTTTAACTTGTTTTTTTAAAGTCGGTTATCAAGAGACAGCCAGTGGCAGGTTATCATGGGAGATGGGTTTGAAAGGCGAGGCTGGTCAGATTTTGCAACTAACTGATGAAAACAAATCAACCGCAGAAACAAATTCCTCAACTCATTTCAAAGAGGAAAGAAAAAAAAAAAAGGCTTCAAGGAAGATCTCTTTTTTCCCCATCTCGCAGATTTCTGGGAGTGCTTTGAATTATTTTAGCAAGGAATAAAATGTCCCTGCTCCTGATAGATTGCAGCGTTCTCTGCTCTGAAGACAAATCAATATTACAGATCACAAATAAAAGAGTCAGAAGGATTGAAAACAGGATTTACAACTGAATAGCTACCACACCTACATGAAAATAATAATTTACATTCCTCACCACACCCTATCAACTACACGCAGGCAGCCTGAAACAGGAAAAGTAACAAAAATAATGGGAAAGAGCAGCAAAGAGTGTCTTGACATTATTTGAACTGATATGAAAACAGGAGTTGAGGGCAGGGAAGTATTTCCTCTTGAAACCAAACAAAATAACACAGAAACCTTCTGAGGGTTTAGAGTTTCAGGCTTTCTTATTGAGGGAAAAAATCCCCAAATCCTCCCAAATCTATGAAAAGCATACACTTTCCATAGAGAATGGGTTCATTGAAAAGCAATTTTCTGTTAAAAATCAGTTCTGACAGGGTAGTTTCATCCAGGCTTGGATGTTGGATACCACAGGAGCATTTGCCAGGAATAAAAATAGGCATTTAGCTCTGAAGGGCCGGGTTGCCAGGTTTAAAGACGACTCCTTGCCTAGGGAAGAGGCTCCTCCGTCTCAGGGATGGCCGGTGACAGATCAGAAGGGATAGAGGTTCACGATTTGTGTGGGAGTCTTGAATAATCTGTTCCTATTTTAATGTAGGAACATGGGTGGTAACATGGAATTACAGCGTGTGGAGGCGGGCTGGTGTGCACAGATTAATGAAAAATAATGAGATAATATTGAACACTTCTATAGTCTTATTACAAGGGCTCCGTTTCTCCACTGACAGAAATCCCTGGAAAATGTCGTACTCTGGGACTCCATCCCTAATCTTTGTACCAGGAATTAACAGGAAACACAAAGGCTATTTTACAAGTATATTCCTTCGAAAAGAGCTTTCATTCTTAGTCTAAAATTTTAAGCAACTCTCTACTTACACAGTAATCCTTTCAACTCATATTTCATTGAATCCAGAAGTCATTGTGGCTCCTGAGGTACTCTGCTGTGAAAAACCCAAAACAAACACTTATAATTGCATGCTGGAAGTTATGACAATGTTTATATGATGCACCAAGAAGAGACAAAAATAAGCACTGAAGGGCACAAGGGTAAAGCTGGGTTTATTGAGGACTAACTACATTAGGATCGACTAAAAAGAAAGGAAAAAACAACCCAAGCATGTTCAAACTGCAATCCAAGCAAAATTTATTTTTAGTCCCTCGATTATTGCAAGTTTCATAATGGGATTTTGAGGCCCTGCCGTTGTCTCCCATTAACAAGGGTTCTCTTATATATTCCGCAGTGTCGTGGTGGGAAATGATTCACGGCAGGGCTGGGATTTGACATTGGAGCACCGAGATGGAGGAAAACGTGTTTTGATTCACCATGTTTTAAAAACAAACTCACCCTCAGAAGAAACTCCAGTAAGTTCTTGAAAGTATTGCATAAAACCAGAAATAGTAGCGCTATGGAAGCCAAAGCCAGAAGCCAAGGCTTAACCTTTATTAACCGGGGAGATGATACCGGTTTTGGCAAAGCTGGAGAAGGCCACTGGCAGAATGCAGGGCTGGACTGGCAGGTCAGAAATACGACGCTCACCTGGCTACAAGATTGACCCAGTCATCAATGTGAAGGGTGATGCTGCAGTTCAAAGACCACTGCAGGTACATCATTTGATGCAGCAACAAAGAAAAACGTCCACTATTTTTAAAACCACTGGCCTCCCACAGACCAAAGGAAGACTGGGCGATGGCAGCATTGCCGACACGGTCACTGGAGTAATTCTTAAGCATCTGTTGCTATAAAGAGGAAAAGGCTGTTTTCAATACAGTAAGAAAAAGCATTGCCAGCAAAAGCCACGCAGAGGAGGGATCAGACACGATTCCCTGTTGCCTGGCTAAGAGTTGAATGGGTGAGGTCAACCTGCCCTTTGCTTGCAGCTGCTGACCGGGTGATCTAAAGGAAAAGGCAATGGCACCCCATGGTGTGACTCTTGCCCAGACACAGGCACACCACCACACTGGCCCTGAATCAAGGCCAGGAGATTTCTAAGAGTCTCTTCCTTAATAACATGAGTCCACGCACTGTCTCACCCCTGAAAATGACTCAGGAGTCCTAGGGATTATCAAGTCATTTAACTTCTGCCTATGAGCTCTCCCCTCAACCCTCAGACCCTTAGCTGAAGTTGACGAAAAGAGCATCACCATCTCCAGTAAGTTATAGGACAGGACTCGGAGTCCATCAGACCAGTCATTTCTGTCCTACAATGGCACAATGGGATTTCTCCTCCATGCACTAAAGATTCGGACTGTCCCATTAGCTGAATTCTGAGGTTTTTTTGAAGCAAAATCAGTAATCCAGCAATCCTGTGTGAAAGAAATCAGGGGAAATTCTGCTCATTGAACAGAAGCATTCCTTGGAGACAACATACATCAAACATGACTTAAAGGAAGATTAACTTTTATTCAGACGATATCTTAAGGAATTTCCATTCTCATGTGAATGATGAACACTTTTATTATGGGGAGAGGCTGGTTAATCTTTAACCAAGAATTTACAAGAGATTCGTAAAACAAACAACAAACAATTTACGAAGCTTCATGAGATCTTCCTTTTACTCTGAAGAGTTTATACTGCGAACGCTACCAGGTCGATAGCTGCGTTACGAAAGTTAGGCAATGTGAAATGCCCAACAAATCCCTACTGGGAACATCACCTCTGGACATGACAGAGGGAACTCAGCCAAAAACCCATGCTGAGGGAAGGGCCCAAAGGAAATGTGTGTGCAGTCCAAGTGTTTCCAGAAAAATCTTAGGCCACTATTTCATTTCAAAACCATGAGAGAGCGATTGGCAGGTGATCGATGCCACCATTTGACAAAGAAGGACCTTCGCGGACACTTCTCTCGCTGATGCTAAAGCTGATGGAAGGCGTTTCTTTAGCTCCAATGAACACTAAAAGCAGATCCATGCCCAACTCCCTGTCTCATAACCCATGCTCAGAACCCCAACTCGTAACACATTCAGTCTCTCTAGTTAATTAACAGGATTTGTGAGCAGGTAGAAACGCGATTCCTGGGAGGTGCCAAACCACCACGTGTATTTCCTGCTGCAAGAAAGAAAAGTGTATGCGTACACCAATGTCTCCAGAAAGCTTGAATGGAAAACCCTTTCGTGTCAGAAGTTTATTTTTATTGGTAAAATATTAAATAATATACAGAATTAAAAACTGCACTTACACTTCTGAGAAGAAATAATTCTTGGACAAATTATATACTTGTTCCTGAGATTCCCTACATTTATTCCAGTAGCTGTGCACTCAAGACAGTACAAACCTTTATAATATAATCCTTTTCACAAAGTATTACAAAGTTTCTGCAGCTTCTTTTATTTATACACACACACACACACACACACACACACACGCACACACGGACTCCCACTCTCACATGGCTGTACAACACTCACACAGGTACAGAGCACACACATACAGATGTGCAACCATATGTATGCATGTATGCTAAGAAGAAAATAAAAATAACAACAAGTTCCATAGTTCAGTCTATAGCGGCAAAACTCTTTTAGCAGGGGGATACAGCTTTACATTAGGGTTGCTCACATGCACCACTGTCAAAGGGATTGTTTCCGAACTCCTTTTATAAGAGCACCTTCCAACGAGCACATAAAGAAGTGGGACAATTCCCAGTGTCTTCACTGGCTTTTCGAGTAAACGCTGATGTCATTATTTATTTATTTACTTATTAAATTTAAAAGATTCCTCAATTTGAGCTCAGAAGATCTATCACAGAACTGAAAATTCTTAACCTGGGAGAAAAAAACAGGGTCATTTCCCAGGTTAGTCGCCTGGCTGTCGTCAGGAAAAGAGCACTAAGGAGGGCAGAGTGCAGCTCTGGAGCAGCCGGGGCAGATGCCCTGACAAAGGGGTCACAGCCGCAGCCCGAAGCTCCGCTCCCCGAACGGGCTGGGCTCTGCCCGGGTCCCACTGCTCAGCACGGCCCCCGTGAGCAGCAGGAGCCGAGGCCCCACGGGAGGTTCCCAGAATTTGGCCCAAGGAGTGAGACCCAGCGGGCACCGCCACAGTTGCCCACTGAATGCGTTGCTGTTCTTCACCGCAAACACCAGGGGCTGGGCAATGATTTTGGCAACCAATCAAAAGGGGATACAGCCTCCTTGCCTTTGTTATTATTAAAAAGAAATCTCTTAAATACAAATTTAAAAGATGAAAGTGGCTACTGTGCATGCGCAGTAACTGCCTTTCCAAGAAATCTCAATGGGATTTTATTCTTTTTTTTATTATGTACCTAAATACATATTTACAGAACAGCGGCTTCAGTCTACTGGGGGGCGGAGGGGAAGGCAATAAAAATACACTATATATAAATATGTATGATATGTAAAACAAGTCCCATCTAAACTTATATAAGACAAGGACAACTCTAAAGAAGCTTTTCTGGTCTCTCAGGTAGATGAAGGACACGAGTCCTGTAATTCTTACGCAGGCAAATCTCTCCCATTAGAGTAAACGGCAGTTTTGCCCTAGCCAAGAGATTAGGCCTAATCCAAAATCCATCGTCAAAGTCAACAGGAGTCTCCACTGAGTGGGTTTTGGATCAGACCAAAAGATCTTTTTATTTTTTGTCATTTTTAATAAACATCAATATTAAGTGCTTTTCTTAAAAAAGAAAGCTGCAATTAGCAGAGAAGAGGAAGGAAGAGTCAAGAACTGGTATGTCCTTAATTCTGGATGTGGCTGTGTTTCAATGCCAACAATGAGCAGAAGGTGAATTATGGGCTTTAGCCTTAATTTACAGTTTCTCATCTTTTGTCAATTGCAATCAGTTTACTTGAACCATACCTTTAAATGCATTTAGGGCAGACCATTTTGTTTCACTGATTTGTGTGGACTGAGGAAGGAACACAGAAACCACTGTACATTAATAAGATGTCAGGGTAAGTATTGCACTTGAACAGAAAAATAACCCAAAACCGTGGTTTTGTTGGTGATTTTTGTTTTTAGAATTAATATAAGCAAATCATCCATGTCTGCAATGATCACGTTTAGAAAGCAGAATCCAAGAATGAAGCATAAGAAGCAAATTTGGGGTTGGTAACCCCCACCCTGGAATACAACAGTAGTAAAACTTTTTTTAAAGCATTTTCTTCCAACAGGAAAAAAAAATTATATGACCTTTTTTTTTTTTTTTTTTACTTTACAATTTTAAATCTTTCTAAACATTTGCATTAAAAGTTTCCAGTTTCTCATAAAAAGATATACATTTTAGGAAAAACAAAACAAAACAAAACAACCAGAAAATAAAACCAACTAAAAAGGAAGGCAAATATACAGTATTATAATTACATCACTTTAGAGTCATCTCAAAGGTACCCTAGATCTTTAAAGTGTTACAAAGAGATGTACCTTTTTTTTTTCTCAAATCAACTATATTTTTTTTCTTTTTTCCTGTTTTTAATAAAAAACTACACTTGAGTACAAAAATATGTAAACAGACTGTACAGCCAATGAACAAAAAAACCCAAAAAACAACCCCCCAAACCCCTAGACAGTCCAAAGCTACAGGAGACAAGAGCAGGCCCAGACTTAAAGCTCCAAGAAGGAAAAGGGGGAAAGAGAAAAGCACAGAAAGCCAGAGGAGACTGCTACCTGGTGAGGAAGTGAATGTGTTCAAGCTCTGAGGACACTTGACAATTTGTCAAATAATTGATCACAGTTTCAGAATCTGAATGACTACAAAAACAACCAAAAAAAAGTCCTTCCCTTGTTACAGCGTGTTCAGGAACGAACATCCATTTCCAGTAAGCAATGTCAAATCCCAGTAAGTGCATAGTAGGGATTCAGTGACCTCCACCCCTGCAAGAAGCTTTTCTTACTCGATGTCACTTGAGGTAAAACTAAATGGCCCGATTTACTGCAAACTGGCCCCGTTGTGCCTGTAAGGAGCCGTGCTCCCCCCATGCCTGGCGGGAGGCATCCGTCCTTTATCCAGCCTGCTGATACAGAGCAGAGGCTGCCGGTACCCAGGGATTAAGGCTGCTACACAAAATAAGGGAAGGTGCCTTAAGCGCTGCAACCGAGGCCTGCCCAGAGCTGCAGTGCTGCACCCACTGGCCCTGATCTCACAGGTAATGGGAGAGATCAAACACACGGTCAGCTGCAAAGCTCCTGTGCGCTTCCAGATCCAGCCGAAGGGATGGCACAAGGCTGATGGTGCTCAAATGTTTTCCTGGGCTGCAGTGCAGTCACCTAAACCAACACCCGCTGTGGGAAGGAAGCATCGGCCCCAGCTTCGGGCCAGGCTGCTCCCTTTCTCCCAACAGGGTCCACAAGGTACCAGCCCCTCTCAAGACATGACCTGGTTAACTTCACTGTCATTCGCTCTGTTGAAATACTTCATGTACTGCTAGTCAAAATATCACAGTTTTTTTGTTTTGTTTTTTTGCAACTGTAAAAAATATTAGTTTTACTACAACTATGCAGGTCCCTGTTGAAATGGTTGTTTCTGTCCACTGATTAATTAAGCCCCAAAATGAAAAGGAGAAGTTTGTACAGAAGGAGAGAGCACGAGAAGTTATCTTCAAAGAGGAGGACCCAAGTGAGCACACTGATAACCACCTTTCCAAAGGCTGGAAGCGAACAGGAACCGGGAATCTGCATGATCAACTGGGAAGGTAGGTGAGTTAAACAGAGACTGGTTTTATTGTTTTCTTGGCCTGTTAAGCACGCAGCATGGCAAAGCCTGAGCCCACACCTCCTCCTGACTGTCCTCTGCTCATTTCAGAGCCAGGCAGGAGAAGGACACAACCCACCCTTTCAGGTGGGGCTGTAGGAGGTCCAATTAGAAACCAAATTTGGAACCAGGGATGTTCTCCTTTGCTTATACCTCAGAACACGTCCATGGGATAAAAGGGAATCTATTTACTATGAAGCACATTCTAGCTCTTTTCTACCTAATTGCTCCCCTCACCACCCCTCTGTGGCTGCCGTGGCCTGGGCCCAGCAGAGCGGTGCCGAGGGGGTGGCTCTGGGCTGCTGCTGGGCTCAGGGTCTGCCCAAAGCCTGATGGCCCAGCCACCTTGCCCACGGTGGCCCTCCCGCCTTGGCTGTGCTGGCACACTCAGCTCTGCAGCCCTGCAGGAGGAACAACTGCACCTGAAGCCAGGTCATCGACCTGATGGGAAAGTCCCAGAACCGGCACTGTGCTCGTCACCACAGCGGTCCAGCTCATGAACCCCCTGAACACCTACTGATGGGCTTCTCTCGTCTCTTTGCCAATTCCTGGGGTGGTAACAGTGTGACAGGCAAACTTGCAAACCACTTCCAAAGGGCTTGCCCCATTTGTTTTTCCAGGCCGAAGCAAGAAGCAAGTGCTTTAAAGTCTGCTCCCAGTCCTAAGTGGGAACTTTAAAGCAGAGCAAAGTCCATTTCCAAGGGTGCTTTACTTAAAGCGCTGAGAGGGAGAAAACAGGAGACGCTTCCCTGGCTCTCCGTAGGGCACGGCGCAGCTGGGGGCTCCCGCGGCAAGTCTTGGCATCGTGCTGGGGATGCCGTGCTCGCTGGGACCAGCTACAGACCAGCTCTGGCTGGACAGCTGGAATGCACTTGGCTAGGGTAATTTGCAGCCCTTCCCACTCCTAGAAGCCAGCTGACTCCAGGAAATCTCACAGCAAAGTACCAAAAAGGTCCTCTCTCTGGGTCAAGCTGCCAAGGAGGGTGCAAAGCAGGAGAAGGGATGTTTCCTTTGGGTTGGTTTTTGTCGCGCATTCTGAAAGGGTCTGCTAGGATATCATGAACGACATCAAGATCTCCCAAAATGCATTTGGAAAAGGCACATATACAATAAAGCATATATCTAACTACACAATACCATATATATATATAAATATACTTTCTCAAGCTCTCCAGCTGTCCCAGACCACAGGCCATCCATTTTTGTTTTTAAATGCTACTAAGCCAAGCTAAGATGCGAATTACTAGCAGAAAAGCCAATTTCATCACCTTTTTCCTAAAATCCCACACTGACTTTAGGCGACTCTGGCAGCCTCCCTCCTCCCCCCTCATTACATTAGAAAGCACAACAAGAGTTAAGGAAAGGAATTTATCCAGCGAAGGAACTATATTACTGTAGCTCCTGCCCTTGGCTGAAATAAGCACCTTTGCTGCAAATATCTACAAAGCATCTTTCTGGAGGAAGGAGCGTCTGTTGTCCGGCTTCTTTCAAATCAAAACAATCTAGCTCAGGACTTGGGAAACAGTAATAATGTCTCATGAAAGCCCAGTTTTGAAGGGTTGGGTTTCATTACTGACCTCCTGCCTGACAGCACAAATTTAGGGAAGCCCTTGTAAACAGAAAGAAATTTGGAAACTCTGGCAATTGAGAATTTCTTCACCTTGCAGTAAACATACTTTAGGTCCACACGGCTACTTTGTGAGCTGGGTCCTCACATTGTAGAAACCAGTACCACTAAAAATCAGGTCAATTAACCCATTTAGAATCTTCCGCTCTGCTATAGACCACTACGCGTTAATGCCTAGACACCTTTCACATCGCATCGCAGATGAAAGCACTTTTTAAGGAGAATAAAATTGTTTTAATCCCATAAATTACTGAGTAAAGAGCAGGCTTTACTGAGAAATGCAATATATTTTGATGTGCACTCCTCACTGATTACAAAGAGAGGTGGCTTTAAAATTCATCAGTCATAACTGCAGATATATAGATAATGCCCTTTGCTCCAAGGATATGGATCACGCCAAGAGCAGAATAAGCGGTCACACTTCTATTTCAATTAATAGGCTTGTAATCCTCTAAACTGAGTCAGAATATTGCCATTTTTGATGTAAAAGAAGCAAAAGGGTTTACTGGCAGGGATGTGCACAGAAATGGTTTCTTTTTTTTTTTTTCTTTTTAATGAAAATGGGGAATGCTCACAGGAAGCCAATTCTAAATTTGCAAATGCATGTTTCTAACTGGAAACCTGATTCCAAGAATTTCAGAAGAGTCCAATAAAAATCAGCCAGGTTCGATTTCCAGCACCAAATACTCAGAACAACGGATTTGGAGGCCAAGGATTAGCGACTGAAACACGCTCCTAGTACACTATGAATGACTAATGAACTCGACGAAACACAAGGGCTTTTCTTAGAAATCCACTTCTTGCAGAGAGCAAGCAAGAAAAAACACCCAAAGAAATCTCTGCTGCCCCATTTTGCTCACTTTTGTGAAGGGACAAACTGCATTACATAAAGCTCTCTAATAATTTTCAGTGGGAATTGAATTCTAAAGTACATGTTAATCCAAAATTTTCTTCAAAATTTGAACTAGAATTTAATCTTTCTTCTTTTCCTAACTCGAGGATGAAAATCTTCAGTGAATGTTCAGAAAAGGACATTGAGAATAAAAATTAACATGACCCCTCGAGTTTCTTCCTCTCCAAAAAATGTAGTTTCTACAAGATAACTCCCCAGTGCCTCCCCAGTTCCCCGTGCCCGTGACACCAGGACATACAGATCTCATCTGCTAACGTTAGATCAAGACGTTGGACTTAACTGAAGCCAGGTCCAAAACCAGTGGGCCTCCCCATCTGATCCTTTAAACATCTCCAGAATACACACTACTGGAGGTATCAGTGAGTCATCAGTGAACCAAAGGGCACACTAATGAACTGCAGATATAATTGCAGCCAACTGATTAGTGGATACACAAGAGATTCTCTACCTTTCCCGTATTCCAGTGCTTTCCCAAACAAAGGCAGACACTTTAAACACTTTTTCCCTAGTGCTAACTATTCCAAGAAACCACAGCCCATGTTTTTTCACCGACCACAGAGGGGAGAACAGAGTGTTGCCACTAGAGACTGAAAGGATTTGCCGGCAACCTTTCTCTCTGGCTTGGGCACGTGTTTTTCTGGAGGCTTAGGCAAGCCCAGCAATCCTCAGGCCCAAGAACCTTTCCCTCTCCGTCGTGTTCTTAAAAGACCTTTCCTGCCTCAGCAAATCACAACCACTTTTTTCTTTCTTTTCTGAATTTCCAGGCACATCCTGACACAAAGCATGGCCGGCCGCCTCCTAAGGCCACCTCCCTAACTGCAGAGAATCAGCCACACGGAATAAAAGTGATGCCCTCCAGCATCTCCCTGCTTTTCTCCTGAACAAGCTCCTTTGACTGCACCAGGCACAAGACAATGAGAATGGTCCGGAGGACGGCACTGGTTCATTTGCCCCAGTTTCCTCTACATTAGGGCGAAGAAAGAAGGAGGGGGAGGAACCCGACGACATTAAGAACAATGTTGGGAATAGATCTTTAAATCTGTCTCTCCAAAGCCTGCATATTCCCAGCCTTGCTAGGTCTCACATTACACAAGATGACATTTCTCTCCATATTGTATTATAATTAATAGGCTACTGCAAGACTTTACCAGCTCCTACTTAATAGCATTGCAGTGCTGGGAAGCAGTCATCAGGTAATCTGGCCATGATCTACTGTATTCTTTCTAAACACAAGTTCTAGCTGCCAAGAATGTCACCATAAAAAGATTTCAATCAATACCACTCAGCTCCTACTTTCAAAAGCTCCAGGTCTAGGAAGAGAAGAAGAAAAAAACCCAGTACCCTCAAAACGAACAGCAAACTGGCATATGCATCAAGTGCACAGATTGGAGGGAGCAGATGGGAATTCATTATGGCCTGATCTTGCTCTCTCTTTTATACTTTAGTAACTTTATCCTTTGGAAAAGGTCTCCCCGAGCGCATGGAGACCGTGCATGCGGAGGGGGTTAAACCCATGCAGATCTTTCCATTCTCAAGCTGTGCTCTTGTTGCCAAACAACAACATTTCAATTGTGATTGGTACAAACAGTTGGGTTTCAATGGCAATCTGTCCCGTAGGTTTAAGCCCAGTTTTTACTGATGCAACTTGCTGAGTGGTTGCTGGCTTTGTTATTTACTGAGAGAGAAAGAAAGGAAACAAAACAGATCAGAGGACTTGTTTTCTTGTCCAGTCTGCAGGTCAAGGACTCTCTCTGGAGTGTGTTTCTCCACTTGCTTTCCCTACAGGGAAATTAATAAATTAGGAATAAAAATGAAATCTTCAAGTCCAAATCAATACACAGCACCTACATCTCCACTTATCACTTTCTGAAGAAGTAGGGAAGGTCGTATGTGACCCGTTGGTTTGCCGGGCTTCTGTGCTCGCCAAGAGCCAAGGCTATCCAGCAAAACCTGCTAACACTTTCACCCCTAAATTAAGCAGAACTGATGACTTACAAACAAAAGGAAATCAGTGGTTCAGCAAATTAGCAAGTAAGAAGTCAACAAGAGGAAAAAACAGTCAAGGTTCGGATCCTGATGGAGCTGAAGGAGTTGGGGCAGTCCCATTAACTTCAGTGGAGCCAAGAGGATTAACGCTGGCCAAGGATCCGGCTCCTAGCGCTTTTCCAGCTGCAAGTCTTAGTTTAGGCTCTTGCCAAGAGGTTAACACTGTGATAGTAGAATGAGAAAGTATTTACATAATTTTATATCTATATATACCTATATTCAAAGAACACTTTGCTACTAGTACTTTTGTCATTTTTAAATCCATAATTTTAAACTGAAAGTATTTCAGAAGAGCAGCAGAACCTCTTGAGTAAACTACAGAGTCTCACCCACTCCTAGGCCACTTGCGGTCCTAGAAGCAAGTTTAAATGTTATTTCTAAATGCTCTTTCTTAAAACTTAGGGTACAACTAAAGAAGTAAGGCTCACAAGGGTCTCTAAGAAGCCAGTGAGACAACACACAGGCATGGAGTAACAGTATAAAAACAATTCTAAAACAAGGTGCTTCATAAGTTAAGGAAAAGAAAAACATAAAGCCTCAGATTTACCACAGAAGGCCCTCAGACTTATGAAACTAAAATGCTGTAATGTGGTACAGTGTTAAGACATACATTTCTTTTTTTTTTTTTTCTTAATTTATTTACATTCTAGAGGGGCAATACACACTGAACCCAGGAAAACAGCTCACCCTTGAAAGTAATTTTGAAAGGAATATTGACTTTGATTCATGCTCCTAACTCCCTAACAGTTTTGCTTTAAAAATAATTGTTCATTCTACAGAACAAAGTTCCCCCCCTTTCCTCCAGCCACCGAAAGCTCACACCGTATCTACACATTAGAAAAAGGTTCTCCTCTGAAATGTTTCTACCTATTCCTCTGAAATTGTAAATGAGTGGCATCTCGTTGGGACTTGAAAGCACCTGATAGGGTTAAGCGATATCCCAAAAGAGGACACGGTGTACAACTGAGACAGACACAGACTGCCTTCCAATTCCCACAGAAAGCGAGGAGGGTCACTCCCCAAAAAGTGATGGCCACAACAAACCCCTCTTTTATCCGTTCCCTTCCTTCTTTCCATTCTTAAGCTGGGCAGAGCAAATGAGGTTGGGTCCACAAAAAATAAGGTTAATAATAATAATTAAACAACAGCAACAACAACAACAGCAACAACAACAATTTAGGCGTCTCAATGTCTGAGGAAAAGTGGGATTGTAAGTGCAGTATTTCTTCATGTGCAGTTCTTCTACTTCATACGAGTCCCCTTTGGATGAGAAGGCCTAGCGGAATGTGTGCTCCCCCCGGACTATGTGCGACGAGAACTCATAGCGGTCCTGGCTCCGGTAGCCACAGATGTTGCACTCCAGCGGGTCCCGGTAGCCGTGGCAGCCCATGTGGATGGTGTACATGACATGGTCCAGGAAGAGGACGCGACAGTGCTCGCACTTGAAAGCCCTAATCTGCTCCCCTTCTCCATTGATCACCTTGTACATATCCTTTAAAGAGCCCTTAGAAGCTTTTGTGACATCCAAAGGCTTGGCCTCCTCCTTCACATAAGCCGGGTTTGGCTTTATCTTGGGGGTTAAGGCAGCGTTTCCTGGGTAGGACTGGCGGTCGTCGTGGCTGCTGTCTGAGTCAGTAGAATCCAGGCAGCTATTGCTTGGGGAGCCCTCTCTATCCTGGATTCGACTCTTTGGTCTGATGAGGGAGATGGGGCCATCCATGTTGTTCTCGTGGCTGTCGGCTGTTTCCCTGCTGATGGGCCTCTCTATCCTGCTGGGATGATAGACCTGAGCGTAAGCTGAGCTGATGACCGGGGCCACCTCCGCAATTGTGCTCGGTGTGTGCTGCATCAGGGGGTGAAGTGCCTCAGCTCCAAGGTAGGTGATTGCATTGGTGATGGCTTGGTCCATCATGTGAGACTGCATCAGCTCAGCCTCCTTCTCATAGCTTAGGTTCATATCAAAGGGGATATCTGGATAGCCAAATCTCATGAACTTTTCACCTAAGAGATAAGAGCAAATGCGTGAGCAAAATCAACATAATCACTGCAATGTTTCACTGTAAAAGGGGTGGGGAGAGAAAGAAACCCCCTGGGACTTGGGATGAAATTATACCAAAGTTAATCTCCTTCCACCTTTTTACTGACCTCCTACAAAGTTCCTGTCCCGAGATGGGTAAAACAGTAACCTCACCAAGAGCTTTCTTTTTGTTGTTTTGTTTTGTTTTTTTTTTTAAATTTATTCCAGGTGAAACATGTGGCTGCAGTAACTTCCAGAGCAATTCCAAACCTTCCACTGGGCCTGACTGTGCCCACACTTCAGGTTAGGAAATACATGTTAACTGGTAGATAATGGATTGAAACATTGAGGTCACTTAAGTTCTGAGAGAGTATACCATTAGACATACTCTCCCCAAAATTCAAGGGACCATTTCACATAGGGACCATGTCCCCCACAATCTGAGGTGCCTCACACCTACCTTACAACAGGGCTGCACAGTGAGAAGAATAAACAACAGGTACAGGGGGCTTGTTATGGTGGTACCTTTAGAGCCACAATATGTAAATCCTTTAACCAGCAGAAAAAAACCCCAAGCATTAAATGAGAGCATGTGGCCAAGAATGAAGAATGAAGCCATTTACAGGAGCAGTGGAGGCTGATCTTTGCAGTTTTCCTCCCTCAAAATAAAAGATTCTATCCTTTTTGGACTGAGAAGGAAAAGACATACACACAGCCCTCCCTTCCCAGTGTCTATTTAGGCAAGAAAACAAAGAGAGAAACCACGTGTATAGCTTAGTTTCACTTGGTAAAAGGCAAAAGCACCTTTCATTGACACAGGATAAACACATAATGATGCTGAAGCTGGCTGATTCATCCCTGTGTGAATCCAAACTCACATCCTTGTAACATTTCTACATCAATGGCATGACAGACGTGCA
This sequence comes from Mohoua ochrocephala, assembly GCA_013398855.1. NCBI lineage: Eukaryota > Metazoa > Chordata > Aves > Passeriformes > Acanthizidae > Mohoua > Mohoua ochrocephala. Next base: position 624,913 of record VZTA01004148.1, read on the forward strand.
AAAGCAGAACCACATGCCGGTACATTATGGCAGTCACGGGGCATGTTGTACATCACAGCTCTCCTTGGAGGTGAACAAATTGACCACTGCTTACACCAGGGCTCAGCTCAGCAGCACTGCTTTTCCAGTGATGGCTTTGGAGTGTCAGGACAAGTAAAGCTCATGGAATAATCTCTTTTTAAACAGGAAAGGTTACATGTATATGATACAAGATACACATGCTCCTTTGTGTTCACACATGCAATTAGCGAGCTGTTGACTGCTAACTTTTAAAGCTGATTTTATGAAGTCTGATAAATAATTTTGGTCGGTTTTCATTGTCTTTGTTACTTCACTTCCTTGGTACATAAAACCAGACTTTTTTTCCAGTAGTGTAAGTTAAATAAATTCAAGGAGTCACTACTTACAAGTGGTTTGGCTACTCAAGAATTAAATTACTCAAGAATCTTCTTCTATCACCTTTTGCCAAAATTGCTTGGAACACAATGTGTATAAACCGCTATAAGAAACAGAACTGTAATCCCAAATCTCTTCCAAACTGCATTAGAACATTTCAACACAGCTATCACTCAGCATTTTATTTTTGACTATAATAATTCATTCCACTTAGTGTGACTTATTCTAAAGTGATGCATAGAGAACAACCATGTTATCCTTAGAGATGATGCATCACTTCTGCTGAGGAACTTAGCCCCGATTAGCAAGGTAATTAAATGTAAGTCTAAAGTGAAGCACGTGAATATTCCTACTCTCTTCAGCAATTCTGTTAACATGGCTGGACACCATACCATGTTTGTGTACCTCACGATGTGTACTCAGCGATGGTCCTGGTAATCTAACACGACCTGCGGATGAATCTTGCCATCAAGCATCCTTTTTTTCAGTGTTTTGCTGTGGTCTGGCAGTCTGTGATGGTGTGCTGCCACAGACAGGATGGACAGCTCTGTAACAGGATGTGGCTCCAGCCTCCCATGAAACAGAGCAGCTCCTTCCCAAGTGGGGGAAAAGCGGGACTGGAGGACAGCTCCAGGAGGCAAGTATGTCTGGTGCCCACTGGTGCCTGTCATCTGCTCTGGCCACCTGTGTCATCCCTGTGTTTGGATAAAGAAATGGATCTGGTGACGGTCTGATCCAGCTGCCAAACACGCTGTCAGTCCTTTGTAGGCTTTATAGATCAAGAAATACTACCCATCATTTATGGGCTACTTGGATAAATGATGCAAACCTTATTTTGATTCCTTTCATCATCCATGTTTAGTTACTCCAGCACAGACAGCAAAGAAAGCTGTAAATTGCCAGTGACCTGAATTATTTATTCCTTTAATTACGAACCAGTTCCAAACATGTCAGAGCCTGAGAAATGGAGTGTGACATAAAAAAGTAAAATAAATGATAACATGGGAGGGAGAGGGGCGTAAAACACAGAGCTCAGAAGGAACCAATAAACGGTCCAATAGACCAGTACAATGTGGTTTCCAAATTAAATTCTTCTTTAGCCAATTCTATACTTAAAACCAGCTAATCAGACCAATCATTCTGAATTTTTATTTAAACTATGCTCAAATTCTATTTATCCTTTCCCTACATTAGTGAAGTAGAAGAAAAAACATTCTCCCCTCTGGCTATATGACAGTCAAATACCCAAAACAGGTATTTGAAGCTAGATCAAAGCACACAGACACAGCTGTCCTGTGATTCCTGTAGTCCATCTCATCAAGTGTCTAAAGCAGCTGCAATGCTGGACACTTGGGAAAAAGCTGCAAGAAATCTTGGAGAAAGCCGTTCCAGCATTTCCCCCGGGGAAGTTTCTCCCCGACCCCCATTAACCAGAAGCTGACTGCAATTTGGCAGCCAGCTGATCTTCATCTGTTCTGAGACGCCCGTGTATTTTTAATTCTTACTCTAACAACCACGGTCTTATCGTAAGCCACATAAAAATGTCTCCTTTTGCATCCTGCCAGTTCTTAACCTCAGTGACATTCTGAGAGTAAGCTCCAAATTCCAGCTGAAAATATGTGAATCTGCTTCACGTGACCAGCCTGAAGACGGCTGCTTTTAATTTAACTGGTGTCTGCCTCTGCCTCATTGAACAAGAGGCAAAAAGAAGTAGTCACACTCCTGCACATCACAAATTGTACTTTCTGCCTCCACCATTTCAACCGGTTTGGTAAGACTAGTACCTCAACAGCAGATATATAACCAAGTCTCTCACGCAGAAATGAATTCATTCTATTTGCTGTACGCTGCTTCCTTTCGTCCTGAAAATTCAGCCAGAGAGACTGTGGTCCATAACCATGGTCCCTTGGAGATTGCTGATCAGAAAGAGCAGTAAAGCACTGATAGATGTAGCATGCAAAGATTTTAGCTTATGCTTACATGACCTTCTCATAAACACCATTAAGTTGTTTTGGACAGGTGCCACGCTTGCAGTATGCACAGGAAAATTTCCTGCAAGCAAGAGAACCATTACACATTCTTCCTGATAGAACAATATTTAATTGGGGAGAAAAAGGGAAGAAAAGTGAGGTCACGGTGGAGGGGGGAAAAAGAAAAAAAGGCAGCCAAATGAAGACTGTTGTTATTCAATCTAAACACTGTGATGCCACTAAAGATCAGAAAAATAAGATATGGTAAATATGAAAGAGGGTACTTTTCTTCCTACATATGGATAACGATACGTTACACCTATAGAAAAAACCAGATTTATCTAACAACAAAGCAGTATAACCTGCTGAAGAGAATAATAATGTGGTACAGCATCTCTCAGGCAGGGATTTCCAATCAGTAAATTTACCTCTGAACACAAAAACAACATATGGTCAATGGTGCGTGAGTGGACAAGTAAAATCACCTTTCTGGTCTAAAAATATAACAACATAGGAGATTCTGATGTCTCCCAGCATTCCCCATGTGGGATGGATCATTGCTGGCCTAACCTTGGCTCAGCACTGATATTTGGGGATGGTCAGCTGACTGAGAGCAGCCAGGTCAGTGTGTCAGTCCCCCCAGCTGAGCTGCTGCACACTGCTGGCCCCCTGCTATTCCAAACCACGTAGGTTACTTACAGCCACCTTCAGGGGTGATTTAACAAATCCATCGGAATCTGCATTTAGCTGAGGGGCAACAACTTTTCTAAATGGCTGTGCTAATTGCTTACAGTCCTCTGATCCTCTCTGTAAGTGTCCTTAGTGTAGGCAGAATGAGACACCCTTAAGTTCTGTGTGACTGCCCTTCCAGGGAGTGAGCATGGAAAATGCCTATTTATGTGACTGCAGAGTCTGACACCCCAAACAATTCTCTGTTCCACCTTCCCTCAAAAGAAGTTTTGCATTGCTTCAGTAGCAGCAAAAAGCAGCTTTAAGCTTTGAGTTTACAGCTCAAACCAAGTAAAATTCTCCATACTGTCACCTGTTATAAGCTGAATAATTTTAATATGTCAAGACACAAAGCAAAGTATGAATTCTTGACCTAGGATTCTAAATCTAATAACCAAAAGCCACCCAATGCTGTTTCATATTCATGCATTAAAAAGTTTATTGTGTGCAAGGTGCTGCACTCGGGGCAAGAACTTCTTCTTCCAACACAAGGGATGTGATTTACTTCTTCATGCCAGTATTATCAGACCAGTTGCTGCCAAGTGTCAGGAATTTAATACAAATTAGAAGTCTCGAGATACTTGTTGTTTGTTTTTTTAACACATATGGAGACAGATAATTATACGACAGTCTTAGCTTGTTTTTGTTTCTGTTTTTTTTTCTGGAGCAAGGAGAGGGAAGATGACAAGTCTAAATCTCACAAGGGCTAGAGAAAAGTTTAAGAAAAACCATAAAAAAAACAGAGTTAAGTAAAAAGCTCAAGGTCTTCTAAGGCATTTTCACGATAGTGGAATTCTGAATTCTCTGAATTCTCTGGATTGGTAAAATGAATTCAATTATTACCATGATTTCTTGCTGTGATTTAACCCACCTCCATTGTTGTATCAGAACCAAGTTGTGAGAGTGCTACTTTTCCCCTTGTTCTTCTGGCTGTTACAAATAGCACATAACCTATACCCATGCACTAAAAAAGAATAAAAGGCTCGTTTCCAGCTTACCCACAAACTTCTGTGGGGTGGAGCTTTTACGCTTTCCCATGTTGCTTGTCAGCTTCTCTATAACAGCAGGTCTCTCAAAAGGCACCACAGAAATATTGTTGTCCATCACAGGCTCTTGTTCCTTACAATCTTCCAGAGCAGGTACTACATAAAACCAAAAAGTGATATCAGACAGGTGTGGTCTACACTTCACAGACAACACAAATCATTCGAGTCCTGCTGACTGTGCAACAAGTGCAACACAGCGTAAAGCAAGGTGTGAGAACACTTTGGGCATCAAGACAGCAATCAAGCAGAGCCACATTCACGAAACATCCCTCCTTGGGAATATCTTATTTAGCAGAAACCCAGCTTTAAGCATATATAAAAGGACTTGTTTTGTTCCAGACACTCAAGATTGCCAGCGCAGAGGGGACACTTTTGAAAACTCACTCTTTAGGTGACATTTTGTGTTATTCTCTCTTCAATACGGTCACCTGTCACCAATGTAAATCTTTAGTTATCATTCTTTGTGTATTCCCTTCACACTTATCATACAGCATAATTCCTCTTATTATTATCTTTTTGCACTAATCTCAGCGATTAAAAATCACACAAGGCATTGATGAGTTGTGCTTGCTGGGCCTGGCTGTGTGTTCCCTAAGACAAAGGGTTCTCAAATGAAGGATATGTTTGCTAAAGCTTATTTCCTCTCTTCACACTGTAATGAGACTGTAAAATCAACACACACTGTACCGGAATTACAGGATTAACATCACATGAAAATTCCCTTCAGAATCAGACACAGAAACTACCCATTTTTTGATTAATATTTTATCCCCTCAAGCACAGATCTAACAGTCTGTGAACAGAGGTTTTCTGCATCTAACTTCACATCACTGGGTTCAGCAGGGAGCGTTCCTGTGCTAACTACATCAGGGGAATGCTCAGACATTGCATTTGAGACAAAATCAAAAAATCAGTAACTTCTTCTGTCTTTACTCGTTTCCCTCTATGTCATTTGTTGGCTAAAATGTAGGAATTGCACAGGCTCCTGACCAGGGTAGTGAGCCACTTCCACAGGGTTTTATGTCACTTGCTGATATAGTCATTCTTAAGTACCCACAAGGTACTTTGGTTTTGTTGAACATCCTCTTATAATCACCAAGAAGGGTCAGCAGTACCAGACTGTGGATCAGGCCCGGAGAGTCCCAGTCATTTGCAACATATATCAAGTGCGTAGCTCTGCCCTGCTGCTATGAGTTTCAGACCAGGCCTAATTGTCCTGCATTCATCTTTGGGAGGTAGCAAGAAAAACCTGAGAGGCATCAGCCACTAGTCCGTGTGCTAATAGGATGGCTGGGGTATAAAGAATGGATGGCAGAAAACCAGAAACTGGGGTGATCTGGCACAGAGCTCCTACAGTTTGCAGTCTGAGAGGAACCCATTGCATTCCCTGTCTTCGATCAGGCTCCCAGTGAAGCGCTGGGTATCGCAGAGGTGGCAGAGAAGGACTGGCACCCTCGTGTTCTGCCAGCCCTCCTCCGGTCTCTCACCATGGCAGCCTTTTGTGTCACAGACACCTTCTCCCAGACAGTGCCATAAATGAACACCACCAGCCCACTTTCCTCCCATGTAACTGCACTACCTTCAGGATCCTGACATGGAATAATCACCCCCCCGTTCCTAAACACAGCTGTTTGCTAGCACATAATATACAAAAAATGGGGTGATAAAAGCCTTGTCTCTGCCTTCTTTCTAGTAAGGAAGAGCAAATACCAGGCAATTACAAAACAGAGTATCTGCTCAGGTGAACTTCTCAATTCAGACATCCATAATAAGAAAACATGGCAATTTATTCATTTGATTCCATTTGTGCCTCTGCTGCTATGGAAAGCTGAGTACTTTGAGGCTTAGAATCTACCATATGCTATAAAATGATTTACTCTGCTGCTTTTTTATTTGTACAGGATGCTCCCCCTGAGAAACACAATGGTTTCTCATTTACAAGGCAGTCCTGCTGGCATCACTGAAAGGGAGGGGGAAAAAGGCATAAATATGAAATGAATCTAATGTTGCAACAAAATGGGATGCAGTGTTCAAGTGACCTAATTAATGCCCAGTGCAGACTGGGAGGTTTGGAATACTTTAATAGCTAAGGGTAAAGTTTTAAGGTTAATTAAATACCGTGCTTGGTCAGGAGCTATCTGCACTACTCAAGTATTTACCAAGGAGATTTGGGAAGAAAGGAAAGATTATGTCTGCTGATTTTCACTGGGAACTGGCATCTGACTGTCCTTTTTGGCTTACCCAAGCTCCGTGGATGCATGCACACGCACGCACACACCGTGTGAATCGTGGGATGTGACTGCCATGGGCCACGTCCACCTGGGTGCCACTTCAAAGACTTCCAGCCCTTGGCGCACAGGGCACACAAGGCTGGTGGTGTGGTCCTAGGAAGGTGCAGGGGGCTCTCAATCCCTCCTAGGAACACCTGCTCAAGGCATCCTGAACCAGTTTAAAGCTCCTGATTACTTTAAAAGCCATCTGAATAAGCCCCAAATGTAGTGACATTTGTATGGTCTTATAACAATTAAGTAATAATTAAATAATTCTGCTGCTGGGCATATGTGTGTAAAATTTCCTACACAGAATTTGAAACCTTTCTTCCATGAAAAATGAATAGTGCTAAAAAAGACATCTGCTCTTCTCTAAGTCAGGCAAAAATCCTGCTTGGACTCATTTTAAAACTAAAATCATCAACAATAAAAGCATTTTCTTTTCTATCTTTCATGATGAAGGTACTTTTTCCCACCTCAGAACCCAAGTCTATAATCCGGGGCATGGCTCTTTTGCAACGGAATCACTGAATCACACCAATATTTGTGTTATGACAGAAATACGTTACCAGAGTGTGTTTTGTTATGCAGATTTCCTGGGAGAAGGAAAAGAAGGAAATAGTCTAGTTTCTGAAACCATTTAAATGGCAGGCAAAACTGGACCAAACAGATGAGATGTCACATTTTAGAAACACAAAGAGTTAAGTTAAATATCACACTGACAATTCTAAATACATTCATTTTAATTTCCATTTAAAAAACACAAAAATAAAGGACACATAGCCCAGTCTCCTTTTTTTTTTTTTTTTAAGGAAAAACAAAATAAGAAAGGAGAAAACCAAACTGATCACATATAACTACCAGTTCTCGACAATCAGCTGCTCTGTGGTAGAAGCTCGTGTACACATTTACTCAGCAGTAAATGCAATTCCCTTTTTGTTGTAGTACATCTTACTTCATTACCTTGGTAGTGAGGGCAACCAAAGAACAGCTGACAGGAAATAACTAGCTCGGATACAGCAACTCATTTTACACTGAGCATTTACAGTCTCAGCTCAGGAAGACTTTTTTCTTCTAAAAAGCAAACTTCCAGCCCAGGAAAAGACCACGCTTGAGTATGTTTCTGTTCAGGGATGTTCTTCATCAGCTGTCAGGGTGTGCTCCTGGATTGCCCATGGAAGAGTTCACCACCTCTGACACTGTCAATACTCTCAATTGCAGTTAAAACAAAGTGTTGTTTCTAAGCCTAAACTCTCAATTCACAAACTTGGATCATCCTCAAAACAGTCTTTCTTTTCCTGAAGACACTGGTCTCTCAATCATAGTGCTCAAAGTGATTATCTTTAACATTTTACTTCTTAATTTGTAAGAAACCACATGAACTATTAAAAAAAGTTTATGCTGTTCCAGTGAGGAAAGAATAGGGGAAAAAAAGAGAAGTAAAAAAATTACCCAGTGCGTGTTTTGCTGATAATACTTCTGTGTGCAGACACCAGACACCGGGCTAAGTCTCAGCTGGTATAAATTAGTATTACTCCATCAACCTCAATTTCCTTTCTGAAGCTCACAATATTGCTATTTAAAAGAAGTGTGTGTGTGCAGAGAAATGACAGGAAATATTCCCATGGACCCTGGTGTGAAGTGTCCTGTGGGACCAGCATTTTAACGATGTTTTAAGCAACTATGTAAGAGGGAAAGACACAAGGCCATTGTGTGTTTTATGTGGAGCTGGCCTTTGAGCCTCGCACAGCCTAGGGCTAGGCTTCTTTCTCCTTCTCCTGAAAAGAGTACCCTTCCCCGTTCCCCTGGAAGAATTTCTCTGGACTTTTGGCTTTGGGGCAGTGGAGAAGAAGGCACAACTGGGTGTAAACCATAGCTGGCCTTCAACATTTCTCCCTGTTCTTTCCTGCAAAGGTCATGTTCTTGGCATTCAGAGACTGTCCCTTTTGTCACCCCCAAGACACTGCTAGCTAGGAGACTGCAGACTAATTTCTCCTTCCAGAGCCAGCGCTGCTTAGCTGAAAATTTTCAACAACAAAATCATGGGATCTCTCTTGCAGCATCTGTCCTGCTGAGCAGGGAACAGGAACACAAGGAGGGGCAGCTGGACAAGCAACCGGCACCCTGCAAGAGGATGGAGCGAGACCCAGAGACTTGTACATTCCTACCCACCCCCCAAAACTAGCCCTCCTTCCTCCTCTCTTGCTTCCCCTTGTGGCTTCAGTCAGGTGATCCAGCCATCTGCAAGACAGAGATAATTGAAAGCACCAAAGTAGATGCCTGTAGCACGCCTGTAAACTGATGGGCTTGAGCACAATGCTTGAAAAAAATCCAAACCCTCTAAGGGCTGCTTCCAGTTTTCTGGAACAATTAGTCTCCGCAGAAATAATTTGGATCAATGTTTAATGTTAGCCAATGCTGGTGTTGTTAAAGCAGGAGGAGTAGGATGCTGGTAGGGATAAGAAAATCCCCACTTCTCCCTATTCCGTGTGCAATGGTGAAGTTGTGAGCAGGAGTCACACCAAAATGCACTCCAAGGCTTCAAAATGCCCAGCAAAAACAAAACACCAAGTATTTGGAAAGAGAGTCAGGAAAGCTCAACCCCAATGGGATGCAAAATAAAAGTCTCCAAAGCATACTTTTAGTCATCCTCAGAAATATCATTTCCATGTGTGACATGGGAGAGAAGGAAATTAATACAATTTTTTCAGGGTTAGTATAAGGCCTAACGTTAAGCTGAGTAATCATTTTTATACTCTTCCCTGGTGTCTTTACAGTCCCAGGAAAAAGGACTTTGCTGCAGACTTCTACAGGTTGGTGCTCATGACCTTCACGCTGAGCCTCACGGGGGTGAGCGATGCTGGGATGTGAGCTGAGATTTATTACTGGTCCCAGTTGAATCTGGAGCTCCCTGTTGCTGCCTGTCCTCGCTGTGCCCTCACTAAACAACTAAATGAAGACAGTGGATCAAACATCCCCTTAAACATTCACCAGGGGAGGCACAGACATATTTGCCCGGAGGAGAAAGAGGCACTAGTTGAATTCAAAGTGCTGTTTTAAGCTAATTTTGTTGAGAAAAGTGAAGTGGTTGTGTGAACACTTCTATTTTAAGCCCAAGCAAAGTCAGTCAGGCTGCAAATAAAAGAACTGTCCACATGGGGTTTGCACTGGTTTAACTTCAGGTGGCAGAAAAATCAATGCAAGGTCCACCATTGCAGCTTCTTTGGGTAGACAAGGTTAAGGACTTGCCCTTCTTGTCATGGCATTAGGCAGCTTAGAAAAAGCTTTAGATTGCCTCAGAAAGTTAAATTATTTTAGTTTATTATTTTAATAAATAACTGTCTAATAAACCCAGACACTGAGCGGCATTTGGGAAGCTCCTCCACAGCAGGATCTCAAACATCCTGGCTGTCACAGCTACAGGCAGCTTCCTGTTATTCCCCAAGGAAAGGATGACTGAAGGCATCCCTCCCTGGTTAACAAGACAGGTATGCCCTCGTTGCACGAGGAGTGTGTATTTTGTCGGGAATTAACTCAGTGGTTCAACTCCTACCTATCTGACCAAGCCCACAACAGGTACCTCCAAAGAGCAAAGCCATGAAATCTGCCTTTTTACTGACTTTTACCAGAAAAAAGCCACCTCAGGCAGATAATCATTCACTTCAATATCTTTAAAATCATCAATGACATTTTAAATGTTGATTTTAGTCTCCAGGGTGTCTACAAAGAAAGCAATTACTTAATAGAGCTGTACGAATATTTTGGCCACATGTACTAAAAATGTCCAGTGTGCCTTTATAGGCTTAAATTGGCCATGGGAAAGTACTGTTTAAAAAGTTTTAGAGATTTTTGTCACCAAAATATAGCCTATATTAGCAATGCTGAATGGATTTTACTTCAGCTTGCACTTTCAGGTTTTTAGAAATGATTTTACAGAAATAATTTCTAGATGAAGCCATATGACTCCACTCAACCATGATAAGCAAAATGGAAAAAAAAAAAAAAAGTGGAAGTGTTCTTTTGCCTTTTTGTTTACCCACAACCTAACTTTTTTTGGTATTTGTAGGTATATGGTAATTTTTAATCAAAATGGAAAATGTATCATTTTTGTATTTTCTGAATAGTAAAAAAATTTAAACACTTCAAGTACCAAACATCTAAAGACAACTTTGAAAAGTTAAAAGAAGTTCACTTTCAGAAGAGTTTGTGAGCCACTAATTTTGAATAAAATTATAACCATTTTTGGACAGCTACCATTTAGCATTTAGTGCTACAGATAAGCCTCCAACCCTGCAGTCTGAGACATTATGCTCATTATCCATACTAATAGCTCCAGAAATTTCTGAAAACAAATTCACAGAGTTTGACATTTCTTGCTTTCAACAATCTTTTTGGCAATCTTCAGTCCTTATGTATATTAACACATGCAGTGTTAGTTAACATATTAATACTAGCAAATGTAAATGCATACAAACATTTTTTTTTGTTATAATTACTTTCTACAACATTACTGAATTCCATTCTGCTGTAGAGATTTTTACATCCATCCCTCTCTTTTTTGGAGGGATAAGATAATATTACAGAGGGTAGAAATAATGACTTCTGATATCTCTGCCATCCTTATCTTTTCTAATTATCACTCACTATCAGAAAGGAAGGGGAAAGGAATCATACATTTTATATACGGCTTTGACCCCCAACATAAGAAGGACATGGAGCTGTTGGAGCGACTCCAGAGGAAGCCATGGAGATGCTCCAAGGGCTGGAGCCCCTCTGCTCTGGAGCCGGGATGGCAGAGCTGGGGGTGTTCACCTGAAGAAGAGAAGGCTCCAGGGAGACCTTAGAGCCCTTCCACTGCCTAAAGGGGCTCCAGGAGAGCTGGAGAGGGACTTGGGACAAGGGATTGAGGGACAGGACAAAGGAGAATGGCTTCCCACTGCCAGAGGGCAGGGATAGATGGGATACTGGGAAGAAATTCCCCCCTTTGAGGGTGGTGAGGCCCTGGCACAGGTTGTCCAGAGAAACTGTGGCTGCCCCATTCCTGGGAGTGTCCAAGGCCAGACTGGATGGGGCTCTGAGCAGCCTGGTGTGGTGGAAGGTGTCCCTGCCCACGGCAGGGGGGTGGAACTGGAGGGTCTTTAAGGTCCCTTCCAACCCAAACCATTCTATGATTCTATGATAGGACTTTTTGGGTAATTTTGAACCGATGACTCGGCTTTATTTTCATGTCTGCATATGTACACATACTAAAAAGTGAAATACCGACTTAAACAAAATAAGCACAAATAGGGCTGTTAAACCGGACAGAGTGAGGATTTTAGCCCATCTTTTCCTCTCCTGCCTCTCTAAATGTAAGCAATCTCTAAGAGGAAAGTGATGGAAAAAACGAAAGGAAGGAAGAAAAAGAGATGGAAAAAACACCCGCACAAGACGCTCCAAGTCCAAGGGAGCTCAGGAGGCAGTTTGCACCCACCATGGTGACTCATGACCTGCCCGGCAGCCTCCAGACCGACATTCTGCAGATAGTTGTGGCAGCGTTCCTTGTGCTCCTCCAGAGAACTGCGCTGCTTGTAGCTCCGGCCGCAGTAGTTGCACTTGTGAGGCTTCCCCACTGCGGAAAGAATGAGAGCATCGGGTCAGATCCATGGCAGCCCGCCTCTGCAATCAACAAAGCTCACACCTCTGCCACAAACAACTCTTGTGATGGAAAGACACCTAAGAAAGGTTACTCAAGCCCCAGACCTTTCTCCCAGCCCCATTTTCCCACCGCACATGCCTCCTCCCACCCGCTGGGTGCTTTGCCCTATCCGTTTTTCACACTAATGCTGTATCAGCAGAAGGAAAAGGAGGCGGCCTTGGTGGCAAAGCAAATAAACAGATGCCGAGAGGGGGAAAATACCAACCAGCTGAATCACACCCCAGCACTGCCCGCGCGTCACCAAGTCTCACGGGAAAGAAACTCCCGAGGCCTTTGGTCCATGGCACAAACAGTTGCCTTCACAAAAATGAGCTGCCCCAGTGGCCTAATTCTTCTCCCAACTGTGGGGAAACCCATTACGTGGCTCAGAGGAGTTCTTTCATTGAGAAAACTTTGCCAAAATTACTCAGGGAGGGTTGGAATATAAATAGAAAGTAACTTTGGTAACAGCACTGTTACATGCCAGAACTGAACAACCACCAGTAATTCAGAGACAAGATAACACTAAAAAATATATAATATAAATATATATATACATAAAAATACCAAAGGCCATGTACAATGAAAATCAAGCCAGACGAATGCAAGACGTAACTCAAGTTTTTAATATTTTTCATTTTGCTCAGCAGCATTGAGCACGAATGGCAAATGCTTCTTCATACACGCAAAACCTGGCACCAAATTCTCATAAATTATATCCATTTCATAGTATGTCATTAAGAAACCACAAGAATGGCCTAGCCCAAGGCCAGAAAGCTAGCCAGAAGGTATTTTGCCAAGTGGTGCTAATAAAGGCTTTTAATATAATTTAAACTTGTAGAACATGAACATTTATCCTCTAATAACTAAAGAGCTATTAAGTCAGTGCTGCAAGTCCAGTAAAACACCAGCGGCTGCAAACTTCAGAGCTGGCTGAGGGAAGGGGAAGGTCAAACTTCTTCCAGAGTTTTGAAAATCTTAGGTAAGAATTTTAGTTTCTGGCCAAAGAAATTGAGAACATCCTCTGTTGGGTAATCTACATGTTTCTATTGGGTTTGTCCCAATATTTCACAGTCATTAACTTAATGAAATCTGACCGGTACTAATTGCAGCCAACTGCACCGTCACCACTGGGATGGGAAAATGCAGGGAAGCTGTGGGGGGACAGCCAAGAATGAGCTGGGCAGAGGGCTCAAACATGGAAAAACCTGAGTCAGGGCAACTCTCTGGGCCCTCAGCAGGACCTGCACATGCCACATCCTATCATGGAAGAAGAAAAAGCCTGAGCCGGTGGTATCAGAACTGGTCCAACATTTTCAAATGTTTCTGTCTTAGAAAAAAGGGATTTGATGAAAACGTGCTCGTAGAAAGCTTCGGGTTTTCCTAAAAAGTTTGTGTGCGCATTTCAGTGGAACAACCAAGTTTCCCACCAAGGAAAAGAAACCCCAGCTTTTAATAAGTATCCAAGCTGTGGATTTCTTTATTTAGAGATAAGCCTTATCCTCAAGAAAGCGTGTCTTAGACCAAAGAGTTTTTGTGGCCTTTATTTTAGTTTGCTCACTTACTTACACTTTTGCCTTAACTGAAGCTGGTAATGGAATTCTCAGTGGAGGCCCAGCGTGAGACTCATTATCATTCCCAGAATAATTGCCCTTGATGTGAACGATCTGGATCGAGCCTCAGCTCTTAAACATAAACCAGCCAGCTCATTCTGGAGGTACCTTTAGGAAAACACACCGGAGGCTCCCCAGGACGGAAAGACTTCTACAATCACCATTACAATGCTTCATCGTGCATCTAGATGGCATCAATGTCTGTCAGTCTGACACCTTCATTAGAAGCTAATGTGGTGTCTAATAAAAAAAATCCAGTGCAATGGAACGAATTATGTTAACTGAGCTGAAGCAGGGCTGAATTAGCCCACCCGGTTTGGCTACACGAAGCTATCAAGTAACTTAGATAAACTATAAGACACAAGGAAAAGGGGTGATTGCTTGCAGCTATTTTAGGCAGCTACAGTTAATTAAATTATTATCATTCAATACAGGGAGAAATATTCTGCTACAAGCTCATATTATAAAAAATTAACAATTAACAATCAAAAAAGAGGTTTTATTAGACCTCTTCAAATGGTTGCTCCCTGCATTACAACCATTTCAGTAACTATTCACATACAACACAGCAGAGCTTTTCCAATGATATCTTGGATGGTCAGCTACCCAAATTCCATCAAATCTGAAGGTTAATAGAGATGATAAAAGTTAATGATAAAGACATGATTTCTACAGGCAATATGGGATTTGAGGAACATAATTCCTCAAGGAAAGAAACAGTCCCAGCACACTCATTCCCTTCTCTGGGGAGAAGATAAGAGAATAAACAACATGTGGCAAATGTTAGTCATGTTGCTTAATACACAACTGCAAAGAATGAAGTTTGTGAGCACCAGTTGAGTAGGATCACGAACAACTCCCGTGGGTTTATTTCCCAACTCTGTCCCCCCTGGCGCTAGAGATGCAATCACATCATAGCCCCACAGGTGTAAAATCTGATTTACACTATAAAATTACACAGAGTGACTGTGACTTGTGTTAAAGAGCAATTGATCAGGTCAGACCACAATGGAATCAGTTCTGATAGCAGGAGTCTGTGCCACCAGCAATTCTCACAGCCCGTTTGGTAAGAGGTTCAGCGAGCTGAGGCAGCAACTACAGTCTAGATTTTAGAAACTGTATCATTGTGACAAATGTCAAGCCACTGAAATAGCTGCAAATATCCCCTTGTATTCTCAAAGAAGCTAATGACAAAAAAAAATATGGAAGTGAATGTGAGTGTACATTTCTCTGTATTTCATACTACCTGACAGAAAGCTGCAAAAGCCTTTTAGAAAATTCAATTTCAGTGATAATCTCAACAGCATACTTTGTTCCACATAACAACCCGACATGAAACCACGATTGACAAAAAAGATTTCAGCCCTTGTCAAATACTTTAGTGTAGGTAAACAGTGCTATTCAACATTGGCCCCCAAAACATGCAGCTGACACTACTGGGCATAAGCAGTCTCCGTCTATAGGGCATGGACTTGAGGGTAAGGAGTCCAGCAGCACTACGCCTACCAAACCCCTCTCAAAACTGCCACTAAAGACAGGTCTTTCCACCATGGAGACACTTCCACTGCGAAACCGCTCCAAGTTTGCTTGATTTGAAGCTGCCTTCTCCAAGATCCGCACATACGCGGACACCGCATTCGGCATCGTACACAACCGCCGCTTGCCAAGCAAAGTTAGGTTGGAAATCCCTGGTTTGGGGTAATTATTCCCTTATCGCCTTTTCAGGATCAACAATCAGATAAAAAATCACCGTCACTTATTCTCACAAAAATGACTAGGGCACAGTCAATGCAAACAAGCCCAAAAACTTGAGAAATCTTCAATCTGTTGTTGAACTGGGAAAGACCAGAGCGCTGGGCAAAACCCAGTGGCCACACCTATGAAACAGCTAACTTGAAGCACATAAAAAACCCACTTTATATTTCTTACTGAAATGTCAGAATTTCCATGCATTTAAGCTCAGATTTGGACAGATGACAACATGGCACAGAAAACCCACAGTGGAATCTCAGCCTCAAATGGAAAATATTATGACAGTCACAGTGAAAAAGACATTTAAAATTGAAGTACAATTTTTACCCTGGAAACAGGTGAACCACTCGTCGAAATTCACAGCAAAACTTATTTTGCTTGTGAAATTAAAATGCTCATCTGGAGGGAGGAGGGGAAAGAGGAGGAGGACATAAAAGCAAGGTGTTTCTGAGTTAGGAATACTTTGAGTCCTGTGGGTGAACTTTGATAGCTGAGAAGTCTGCGTGCAGCGACAATGAGATGGTGTAACTCTAAGGTCAATATTCAAGACAGAAAGCAGACTTGGGCCTAGGGAAACTTCTTTTAAGTCATAAAAAAAGGTCAGTGAAAGAGAAAGAGCCCGCAAGGCATTCACACAGCATTTTGCTCTCAAAAGAGATAGGAGTGCATAGCAGAATATAAAGTAAGTCAAAGGGAAACAACAAGGCAGCCCAGGTACCACCTTGCCATAAGCATATAAAGCGAGACAGGCTTATGGAACGGGTTCAGAGCTACAATGCAGTTTAGTGAGCTACAATTCTGCCTCCCTTAAGAGCACTGACACAACACTCCTGGTTTTGGGTAGCACACTATCCTCTGCAGCAATGCAGTGCAGAATTCCTCCCTGTCCATTCGCTCGTGTCCCAGGTCCTGGCCACAGCTCGAGCACTCGCACCTCCTGCTCAGGCAGGGCTGGGCACTGCTGTCCGTGTGACGTGGGCCAGCCCAGTCCGAGGAGCAGAGGCTTTGCCTCAGATTTCCATTCCTTTTGCTCTATTGCCCTGGCCAGACTGTGGAAGTGGAGCCAGCCAGGATTTTTGCACTGTATGGCCATCTAATATAGCTACTTTTGGCTCAGACCAAGAGACCCTCTGACAGCAGTGCACTGAGTGGGACTTACTTCCGTAAAATCTGAACTCCTGCTCAGCCCCTAGCACTCCGGAGCTGGGGCAAACATCAGCACTCTCCGACTGAATCTTTCTGAAGCAGTGTTGAAGTTAAAATGTTCTTTTGAGCTGATACTTCACAGAATCACAGAATGAACTAGGTTGCAAAAGACCTTTGAGATCATCGAGTCCAACCTATGACCTAACACCATCTTATCAACTAAACCATGGCACTGAGTGCCACGTCCAGTCTTTTTTTAAACACCTCCAGGGACAGGGACTCCACCACCTCCCTGGGCAGCCCATTCCAATGCCCAATCACTCCTTCTGTGAAGAATTTTTTCCTAATGTCCAGCCTGAACTTCCTCTGGTGCAGCTTAAGGCTGTGTCCTCTTGCCTTGTCAGCGGTTGCCTGAGAGAAGAGACCAATCCCCACCTGACTACAATCTCCTTTCAGGGAGTTCTAGAGAGTGATAAGGTCTCCCCTGAGCCTCCTTTTCTCCAGGCTAAACAACTCTAGCTCCCTCACCCACTCCTCCCTAGGTCTTGTGTTCTAGACCTTTCACCAGCCTTGCTGCCCTTTTCTGGATGCATTTGAGCATCTCAACATATCAGTGAGGCTGTAGAGTCCACCATCATAATCTTTATTAATTCACTAACTGTTTTCTTCCCTAAAACTGGAAGGTGCCTGAGTGAAGGGAACTGTTCTGCAGTCACACAGTGCCTACAAGACAGCCCTTTGCCTTGAATGGGACTTATCAGAGCACAATCAGCTTTAACACAGAGGTAGGAAATGTGATTAAGGCGCTGGGTTGGGACTAGGGAGCGTAGGGTTCAACTCTTGGTTACACTACAAATTTGTGACTGCAGGCAAGTTATTCTGATTTCCTGGGCTTCAGTTATTCATACGTATGATTAAGGTAATAATTCCCTTCTTCACAGCATGTAAATGAACTCGTGCACTTTGCCAGATGTACAGAGGCTAATTTTGTGGAGCACTCACAAGTAGGGAGACACAGAAAAATAGCACCGGTACCTCTACTGAGAAATTAAGGACTTAATAATACACTGTGATTATATTAGATATGGGAGTGAACATTAAAGAGCAGGAGGAGATACTTAGGATGGCACAGAGCAGAGGAACAGTAAGAAAATCAAATCAGAAATAAAACAACATGTGACATTGTGAGGCCATGTGCTGCGTGGAGTCCTTTCAGACTGGGAAACAGTGAGCGCAGGGGGATGTCAAACGCCCCGAGCTTGGTGACATTCACCCCACATGGGACGAAAAAGAGAGGGTCCAATAGTTGCAGAAAGGTGGCTATGACAGCTGCTGTTGTCCTTACCACCTCCAGTTCCCCGTGCCAAGGACGCAGTTGCGAGAGCCAGAGAGGGCTGAGGCAGAGCCGAGGCTCCAGCAGGAGGGCTGAGGCTGTGGAGACACAACACGGTGGCTGTGCCTCGCTACTGTAATTAAACAGCGCACCTCCGCTTGTCTAGAGCTGCCTGGCTCAAAGCCTCACGCACAAAAATATTTACATGAATAACAGACCCCTGAACAAACTAATCACAAAAAAAATTAGAGTGAGACCTAAGCCCATGCTGGCTCTGAGCAGCACGTAGCTTTGCAAAGGGAACTGCCTCCCACTCCGAAGCTGTATCTCACTGCTGTGCTTAATGACTGTAAATGTGTTAATTGAAATTCATGGGGGCTCTTTGATGCGTTGCTTTTCTTTTTTTTGCCTGTGAGATTACACACACACACACACACACAGAGAATACCCGTATATACTGGAGTTCAGAAATAAGGTCGAGTTCCACACCCAGCCCAAGATAGTCCAAGAGAACCTGCATGCAGAAGTCACAACATGTAAACATCTAAAATAAAGCTTCAGGCTGCTAGAGCACACAAACATACGGACTGGAGACACCCAGTGTCAAGTGCATCCTCTCCTGAGGGCCTAACCTGCGACACCTTAAAGCAATCTGATTTTCAGAAACAACAAAATCTCTAGTCACATTATGAAAACGTCACATTAATTTTTTAATCTTCCCAGTCCAAGAGCAGGCAGCAATACCTGTGGTATGTGTCAAGGGATGCAGATATGTTTGTGGACCTCACAGAATTCTGATGTCTCCATTTTACAAGGACCTTTTAGATTAACATATTTTGGGCCAAGTATTAGGGTTCATGAGGCCATGTGGTAAAGGGCTGGGTCACCAGATCATGCAGTAGAGGAGATCACACATGTAGATTTGCGCTTAATAAGGTTTCTGGACACCTCAAAAGGTTCAAAACTCAAACTGCAGCAATACAACAGGAGAAGCCTACATACAGGTCTTTGGGCAACTGGTACTTTCTTGACTTGGAGCTCGCAATAGAGCACTCGACTGACTTCATGATCTCGTGGCCCAATGCCTCTTAGTCAACTTATTATCAATTGCCTATTGATATATATGTGGCTGTTCAACAGCCACAACATTTTGTGAGGTTCTCAGCAAATGTAAAACAGCTTGTTCTGACTTTTTGCACAGTGGCAGTCAATGACAAGTGATTGCTGTCGACAGCTACCACGTCCTGTTACAGCTGGCAGCGAAACACAGCTGGCTACTCGTGGTACATCAGCACCCAGTGAAACAACGGCAAAACATCGCACCTCCAACCCCGCTGTTTTCTAGACATGCCTGCCTCTCCTATAAACACCTCCAGGGCACAAACCAGCAGCTTGACACCTGCATCTACCTGCCAGTTGTTTACAGCACTGTCAAACAAGCAGCAAGCAGTGAGTACTGTACCAGTGTTCAGTTCTCCCTCGATATTCCACGGCAAGCAGTGCTAAACGCCAGATTATACATAAACCCTGAGGACTTCATCCATGCTACAGCTTGGCTAGAAGTAAACGCCCTAGTCAAGAGAAACTCTTCCTATCCATACCCTGTCTATAGTAACCACACAGCCAGAATCTAGAGTAAATCTGTAAATACCAGTGCTCAGGTACAGCATCTAAGGGGTTGGGTCCTTATCTGTACCTTCAGAAGGTTCTGCCCGCAGCCTGTTATTACTTTAATAGATGTTTCAATTTATTTTGCAGCCACTGGTGGCTGTGTTATATAATATGTTTAACTAGATGGTATTTATTTATTAAATGATCTGCAGAATTTTACAGATAAGACAATGTTTCAGTCTGCCACCAGGGTTATAAATAAATAGGTGCCCTTTTTCTGCCAGTAGTTTAACAAACAAACAAACTAACTAACTAACTAACTCTTGTTTCATTGGCACAGTCACAGAATTACTGAAATCTTCCAAATTGTCCAGATAGTCACACGGCTCCTGCCACAATCTTGCAGCACTCATTAAAACAGAAAAAGCAAGAATCTTACACCCCATTTTTTTCCTTTGCAGCACAGAAGACCGCTCACTTTGCAGGTTAGTATGCTGTATCTGTGTACATGACAAAAACAAAGGAAAATGTACCTGTCTATGCGAAAACATGCAAATAAATTATGCACCAACTCAAGGAAAACACGGGGACAATAATGTTGCATTTAGTTTTGAAAAAGATGAAATTCATGGGTACATGCTCCAATTCTGTGTCTCAAGAAACATATATTGCACTAATAGAAGCTCTCCTCATATATTTCTCATGGTTTAACTGTTTCCTTCATTCACACCTGGCAAAAGGAACCCGACACTCAATTTTTAGTTTACATTAATGCCAATGATGCATTCCGATTTCCCTCCCCACAGATATTTGAAAATTTGAAGCGCAAAAGTTCTGCCCTTAATGCTGTGAGGCCACTGACCTGGATGCACTGTCCAAGTCCCATGCCAACATATCCCAGAAGGTCCAGAACCCTAGCACTGGTGGGGTTCCCAGGAATTCTACATGGATACTGAAATGTTTAAATAATATTAGAAAAGGACTCTGTTTAGATCGCACTTTGGCGCTGAGATGAACTAACACAAAGCAGGAAGTCCACAAAATAACTGGTGTTTTATCACCTGGCTGGCTTCAAAGTGACTTAAAAGTAGCCAGGTTTACCATCACTTACTTTTAAAGGGGTAGATGCCCTCCAAGGAATACAAGAGGTGACTCCGGAAAGGAGCCTCCACCCTGCAACGTCTCCATGCTATCTGGATGTGGGTGGGAACGGGCTGAAGAAAGAGGTTAAACCTTAACTCTGTGTACCAGCTCCGTACTTTCCACTCCACTTCAGACCTTTAACATTATATAAAGTTGACTTGATAAGTGGAGTGTTAATTGGTTCACAAGGCAAATCTTCCAAAATCTGCTCGTTGGCTTCTCTTCATTTTAACCCTGCCCCAACAACCGAGCGAGCAGGTAAAATGAAAACAAGTTTAGGTTGGCCTGTTGTTCGTCTCTGCCCTGTCCTATCTGCTCCCTGTCAGTGCCACAGCTCAGCAGGAATGTCAGGAGGTGCCTGGAGATCCACACGTCATCGCAAGCCAAGCTCCAACTGCAGGTGGGGAGGAACAGCTCCCAGGGGCAGCGCAGGGTGTGGGTACCTCGGTGCAGATCAGGAATGCTGCTGGACAAACACTCCCTTCACAAGTACTTTTGTTTGGGGGTTTTTGTTTCCTCTTTGGATAAAACAAATGTAGATGTTGGGCCAGATTCGTCTATGGAAGCAATACCCTGAAGCCAATTCATATCAGCTGTGTGCAGTTTGCATTTATTCCAAGTGCAGCCCCTCTGCATATCCTGCAGAAGCCCCTGAGCATTATAAAACCAACAGAACAGAAGAATTATTTGGAGCAGGCAGTGCCAAACAAAGTGCTACCAGGTATCCTATACTAGATAAACAACAGGAGATAGAGACAATACACCATGTTGAGCTTTCACTATAATACTAGGTAAGTTTTCTCCTGCATAAAATCACTGAGCAAGCCCTTAACTCATTTCTTCTCATCCCATGGCAATGAGTTCCCCTGTTCCACCTACATGCTCCTGTGTGAGAAAAAGCGTCTCTTAGCACTTGGCATCTTTCAGTTTTATGTCTTGTATTAGCAGGTAAGAAGAACACACTCCCTTCCTGTAAGTCTTCCCTTTTCTTGTCACTGTCAGAAACAAAGTTTTGGAAACACACTATTAAAACCAAGCTGTCATGAAGATAACAGCAACTTGGGAAGAGTAATACTGACAGCTCCTCTTCTTTTCCAACCACTGATGTTGGGAGTTTTCACTTATTTTGATCAAGGCCAACAGTGAAGGGAATCTTGCTTCCAAAAGCAGGTCAGGCTGTGAAACTAATGGGCTCCTTCGGGACATGAAAATTGTTATTCACACTTTGCTAAAGCTGCCCAGGAATTAGTGTGGCCCATGCCTTCATGTTACCCCCTTCAAGATCTGCTGTTCAGGCACGTGGTTTTGCCATGTCTTGCACCAGTGTCAAATGAGGTCAAACAGCAAGAGAGCTGACTGTCTCCTTCCACCTGTGCAGCCTTCCCATCCCCTCCTCTTGCTCTCTGACTCACAACACATGCGCTTATCACCAACGATGCAGAGAAGCTCAAAGTAAAGGTGGGACTTTTCTCACCTACACCAGTGGTCTTTACTGCTCCATGTTCAAAATTAACCACAGTATTTGGCAGGAGGAAGTCATGACCATTTCGTAGGAAAACAATTCTCAGCACAACAAAGTTAAAGGTAAAGGTATCTTGTAAAGGATGATGGGGGTCCTTTAAGACGGGAATCTGAGATACTGGACAGCTTCTGTTCTAGCACAAACCTCTACATCAAGTGTCTAGGTCTGATATTGAAGCTACATTCATCTTTTCTAGGTAATAAAATTCTGCAATTCCTGTTACTCTCAATATTTTTCCTAGTTGTTTCTTTGGTGATTTTTGTTGTTTTGGGTTTGTGTGGGGTTTTTTTGTTTGTTTGGGGTGGTTGTTCGTTTGTTTCAATACAAAAAAATAAATAATAACAATAAATTTCAGAGTACTTCTTAATACCCAGGATTTTTTAGTTCTTCTCAGTAGAGAGAATGAGTAGAAAGGGAGGGAAGAAGGAAAGATTTGGGGTTTTAGGATGGTTCCTTTTTGGTGCAATTAGCTTTGCACTACAAGTCCTGAATAGATTCAGAGACTAATCATGACTGAAAGGGAGGTAGACAAAATGAAAGGGAATTAAATATGGGTGTGAAATTAAACCAAAAGGAAGAAAAAGAAAAGAAAGGAAGAAAAAGCAAGTGCTCAGGCTGAAAGTAAAGACAGAAAAGCTGGTCAACAGAAAATAGCTCTCTAAGCACCCAGAAATACTTCAAAAAGGTTTCCTGTAAAAGCAGGGAATTTAGGAAACTCTGAATATACTTAACTACATTCCCTGATTGGAAAAAAAAATCATACTGAAAGCTCCACTAGGCTCTTTGAAATAGGTGATTTCAGCCAGAAGTCTGAATCAAGAGTGAAAGGATGTAAATTTCCTTGTTCCTCAATACCTGGAAGGAAAAAAAAAATCTTTATCATTTTCTTACATCTATTCTTTTAATTTGCATGGAAAGTCTTGTAACTGAGTCAGCAGATGGGAATTTAGAACATCTGGGTTCATTCCCACCTGTGACACTGATGTCTTGCCTTTGTCAAGTCCCTTTCTGTTGGCCCTCTGGGTTCCTCCCCTGCAGAAGGTGGCTGGGCAGTAAACCTT
Source organism: Mohoua ochrocephala (assembly GCA_013398855.1). Taxonomy (NCBI): domain Eukaryota; kingdom Metazoa; phylum Chordata; class Aves; order Passeriformes; family Acanthizidae; genus Mohoua; species Mohoua ochrocephala. Next base: position 648,182 of record VZTA01004148.1, read on the forward strand.
CCTCTCCTCTTGTCTTGGGCTTGAACTCAGAGAAATGACTGTATCTCACCAAGAGTTACATATCACCTGACACAAAATGGCCTTTCCCTTCTCTTCACCAAGGTGTGATCCTGTCCCAGGGCTTGTACTCCAGCACTTCATGTTGATCAAGGCAGAAATCTTGTGCTTCTCAACCAGAACTCTACTTGCAGCCTCTCAAAGTTGGCTCATTTTTAGCCCTTGGAACAAAACTGCTTGGAACACACTGCTTGTTGAAGACCATGTGAACATAATGGACACATTTTTCACAATATAGCTAACATGGACACTTTACTATGGCACGTAAAAGTCCAACAAAGCACTTTTCCTGGTGAATGATCTATTCCTGGCAGCTGAACAGCTTCATTCCAACACAAGATGCCAACCTGACCCTACAGCACTACCAACACCTGCAGTTTCACCCCAAGTCAGACACTATACCCTGATTTCCTTCAGCTCCCAGCTCCTGGAGTCAGCTGACCAAAGAGGAAAAGTTAACTTGCATGTTTGCTCGCTCACTCACTCCCTTCCCACTCATGAAATAAATATTGTAAGGTAAATAAAAAGGCCAATTTATCACCTTGCACTCTTATTTGAAAGTAACTATGATATGGGAATCCAGATTCACGATAGTTTTAATTCCTGGGGTCAGAAACTCATCAGCAATGTAAACTCTGAGGAATTGTGGCAATATCCATGGAATTTCTTCAGATTAGTAAAACTACAACTGATACCAAAACATCAGCCAAAACCACTTCCATGAACCACCTGTTTTCCTACTGGAAATTTTCCACTCTTCTGTTGTTTCAATATTCAGTGGAACTGAGATGGATTTTCTCCCTAAATGTTCTCCAACTTATGCCTTAAATAGTTTCCCTGTTCCATCCTGGTGTTTTATAGGAATAAAACTAATATTATATATGAATCACAGAATAAGGTGTCTCTTATAAAAGATATCACTCTGTTAGGAAGACATTCTAAGTGGCACATTCAGTATGCATTTACACTATGGGCTCCATACCCAGTACACCGACTGTATCAGTTTTTGTTTTCATAACCTATTCCTGACACCCAACAAGAACTGGGAGTGCTGCTCCAGGATTTGGCAAGAAGGAACAGGCTGTGGATGAGCAGGTTTCTCTGACTCACCTACACGGATCAACAAGGAAAAATAAAAGGGAGAGGGTGGGGATTGCAAAGGGAAAAAAAAAAAGGAGAGAGAGAGGAGTGACGTGTTCCTTTGGACGCGGTGTGTAATGCTGCTGGCAGCCTGCCTGCTCCGGTGCCACAGAGTTCCAGACATGCCAGTCCAGCTGACTCAGCTCTTTGGAAGAAGGAAAGGGAAGGGAGAAATTTCTCAAACGTTTCTGATACCCGAGGGACAGGGATCGCTGGGCTCTCCTCGAGGATCTTTGAACCCTGCTCTCACACCAGGGACTTAGTGGTGTCCCCAGAGGGGTATTAGAGATGCCCACATGATAACCCTATTCAGAACTGCTTATGTTTGTACCAAATCCTTCCTCTGTGGTTGTTGGAAAATTCATCAGCACAGCTTTATCCCACAAACCAGAAATGTCAGGCCTTTCCTAGCCAAGGCTAACTGCTCTCAGACAAGACACTGTCTCCAAGGAAACGAGCAAAATGCAGGCACATGAAGGGTATCCAAGTGAGAGAGAGTCTATGGCCCATGTCACTTTTCTATATAAAAATCTCAACATTAGATTCTCCGCAGTGTATTTTTTTCATGTGATTTATTTTTTAGAAAGACCTCGAAGCCCTTAAATCATCTGGGCTCTGGCTACCTGTGAGGCCAGCTCTATCCCACAAGGTAGCACCTGTTAGGAACAGCTCCAGTTTTGTTTGGCGGGGGGGGGACCCTGTGCTGTTGTCACAGAATCACAGAATGGTTTGGGATGGAAAATCATCTCATTCCAACCCTCCTGCCATGGGCAGGGACACCTTTCACTAGACCAGGTTGCTCAAAGCCCCATCCAGTTTGGTCTTGACTCGCACCCCAAATAATGAGGCAGGAGGGAGAAAGTACCTATTTCCTGGCAAAAGGAACTGGAGCACAGGCTAAGGCTTACGCTGACAAAGCCCCTAATTCTCACTGAAATCAAGCAGACCTCACTGCTTCTAAAGATAAGAGCCACATTGAACCAGCCCCAGAATGAGCACTGGGATGAGCCTGTCTTAATTTTCCAGTCAGGAATCTCACCAAGAGAGGTCCTTGACTGTCTCAGAGCACATGAGAGAATTTATGCCTCTTGCTGGAATAGAAGAAAAGGACATGTGCTTCGGGAGCACATTGCCTTAACACAGAGCAGCTGGCACCGATCACTTGCAGCACTCCCCAGAGGCAGAACGACTCTGGCACCTTTGATACAAAGAGCCCAAACAACCTGTAAGCAGAGGCTCTTCCAAAGGGATAGCTCTGTGCGGCTGGGCAGTGTCCCATCCAGGTGCTCTTTGTCAAAAGTTCAATACTCAGGGCCTCACCAGCATTTCTCCAGCTTCAGGAATGAAGATAGAGATCTTGACTCGCTGTTGCAAGGCAGGGAGGGAACTTGGGGCACCCTGTCTGAAATCAACACAGCACAGTTATGCAAAACATGTGTGCAACTGGCATCTCTTGTGTAATCCTGGCTGCAATCAACCTCTCTAACCACTCCAGAAAGGAAGGAGGGGCAGAGGGTGGAGAAAGTTCACACTTAGATCAAATAAAAAATGGGAAAATATCCAGAGAGCTTTAGTCAGGTAAAAACACAGTTCCCTCTCATGGGAAACCTCCAGGACAAGTTTCCTTGAACTTCACACAGGGTTATAAATAGGAGGCAAGTCACTCAGAGTTCAGTACAGGTTCACTGTAAAAAAATCTAGACATTCTCATTTTCCTTCTTGAGTGATATCCATCAATATCTTAGCTGTAAGCCAATTCATAATTACAGGCTGCTGAGAGCTTGGGAGAATGTATCAGTAGCAGCTTTCCTCAACTCTGCTGTGGCGTGGGTTATGGGTTATTTTTGTCCCCCTTTAGTTTCTCTTGGCTTCCTTTCCAGATGACAAAAATACCTCTCTTACACCTTAAAACATATGCTGTCAAAAATGTCAGGGGCGGTTCTCCATTTCACACTGCCCCGTAACACAGCTCCGAGATATCAATGAAACAAGGCCTCACACCACCGTTGGGTCCCAAGCTCAAACATTCTCAAGCTGAAAGGTTTCACAAACTCCTTCGAGAGCTGACAAAGGCCAGCTCCAAATGCTGTGTCTCCTTTCCCCAGAGATGATATGCAGAAGATTTTTGCCCTGGAAAATAATTTTCTCAGGGGAAAAAAAGAACCCAACACTTGTTTCCTCCTTAGAGCTGCTGTGGTATTTGCTGCTCAGAGTATGTGCAAGAAGTGGTCTTGGCTTTATTGAGATGTGGCTTGGTCAAGTCCAAACCATGTTTGCATCTCAAGTGCATGAAAAAGTTCTGTCACCTCTTGAATCTCTGTCTGCAAAACCCACTGCAGATACCTCGGTGGCTGGCTCTGGAGCAGGAGGGCTCCCGGTGTGCTGCATCGTGTCCCTCAAGCTTATCCTAATGCAATGAGACACCCAATTCCCTGCACATGCAACACCTGCACCTTAAATCCTCGGTTTGTTTGTACACGTGCCAACTTGAGCCTAAAAATACCGGATTTCTGAAACAATCCCTGGTGACAAGGAAAGCAAGGCTTCTCTAGCTGGAACTGAAAGGAGCAAAGGACTACAGATCTTTAAATACCCGAGCTACTAGAGCTTCACCTGCCAGCCTGTCCATAGCAGCTCTGGTGCAGAAAGACAAGTGATGCACACAAAGCTACCTTGGTGCTTAGGTCCCTCAATTTGCAAACTGGGTCTCATGGGGGTTTTCCTGTTTCATTTTCTCATCACTGAAAAACAGATAACAAGGAGGCAACAACTCATACCCACTTCACACAGGCTTGGGGCTGATGGAATAGATAGGGGTTTTTAAAGAAATGACGCAAAAATTGCAGGCTAAGTAGTAAGTCCTTTAGTATTATTAATAATCACCTTACTATTGTGTCTGAGATAATCACGTTGGTATCGAGGTCTAATACCTCAGTGGTTATGGTAACAATACAAAGTTATTATTCCTTCCACTTTGTAATTATCTCATTTCACTACTGCACAAAGGCTCAGTAAAACTAAGGAGATCATGTACAGCACTGTGCAGCTGGGGCACCAGCACCACCGAGTACTCTACAATGTACTTACATGACCTTCAGCGCAGCAATACGTGTGTGCCTTGCCACGATTCCCGCGTGCTGCCCTCTCACCATCTCAGCTAGGTGGAGAAGTGCTCTTTATTTCCATTTTACTGGCAGACAACCGAGGCAGAGATAAGGTTAAGGGGTCTGCATCTGTACTGGCCCCTGTTTCCAAAGCATCAAATGACTTTGCAATTTAGGTCCCTCATAAACGAGTGAATAAGAGTAGCGAAACCATTCAAAATTAGTAATAAAAAAGAGACGAGAGGATTGGAAGATAAAGACAGACTAGAACAGAATCAATGCTAGACATATGACTACAGCCTATCATAGTGTAAACTGAGCACAGGAATTACTCACAGTCACAAAAGATAGTGCTAGAAAGAGCAATAATCTGCACCAAAAGAAAGAATAGTTAAGGTTAAATATCAGGATGAGAGTCACAGCTATAAAAAGCAGATGGGAAGTGGAATCGTCTCCCTAGGGAGGCAACAGAAACAGTCTCTCTGGATGTTGAAAAAACAGGTTAGGCATGGTGTTTAGAAGCACTGCTGCTCTATATGCAGAAGTCTTACCACATTCATGCTGTTTTGATGCCAGTGAAATCCCACATATAGCACTGTGGCAGAATAAAAACCCAGAGGAAGAAAAAAGCCACTGTCTTATTTGCTGCTCCAGAACAGGAAGGCTGGCCTAGGAACTGGCAGCACCCAGCAGTGGAGAGGGGCCTGTGTGCTCTCCAAATTGTAGCCCAGAAGGGCAGGACCAGGTGCTTTGTTCCGTTCCATGTGTCCTGAGGCAACACAGAGAGGGACAGAATCTGGGTAATGATGCCAGGATGTGAATTGCTAACGTGGAGAGGAGACAGGAGACACACAGAAACCTCATGTCAGCAGTTTCATCCCAAAGACAAACTTCCATCCTTGCACAGGTATTTCATCAGGAACGAACCGGTCACAATTAATGAGGGATGACACCATGTGAATCCTACACCGTGGTGCTGCTGCCTAAACAGGAACCTTGTTACCTCCAAGCACTGCAGAGGACTTGCTGGTAGACCTGGCAGAGACATAGCAAAGCCATGGTCCACTGGGAGAGGCAGCAGGAGGGACCAGACCAGTCTCACAGACACCAGGATACATCTTAGCACCTGCTAATCTTGCTGTGAACTGACATGAAGAACAAGAAGGCTCCCATGGTGTTGGCATCTCTCATCTCTAGGAGAGGGGTGAGTCCTTCCCTATGCAGCCAATTTACAGGGAGCCCACAGACACTAAAAGAACAGACCGCCTCCTGCTTGCAATGGGGCACCACAAGAGACAGGGAGCTGCAGGGCATCTGTTCCTGCTATCTCAATCACACACTCCAGACAGGAGTGGGGGGAAAGAGAAGAAAAGCTGATACCCAGTCCTGAGAGAGAGAGGGATTCATGAGGCTGGTACACAGCCCATCTACCTTTGCCTGCCATGGCCACTCCTCCCACTTCTCTGTTTAATCTGTCAGAAGCAGATTTCCTGCATTGAACAGTTAAAGACTGATTCCTAAACTACAGCAGGTAAGAGGGAATCTTTATGGAATTTCAAGACTTTTAAAGTCCAAAATAATAAAGTGAACACTCATGCTTTGGGTGGAACCATAGCTTTTCAAAAGTTCCCCTGAAAACAAAGACCAAATGTACTTTTGCTGGAATGATCAAGATCCTACAGCATTTTTAAATCAAAGATTTCTTTGATTCATGATTTCTCCGTGGTAATTATGCTCTGTAGAAAAGACTAAGCTTCTATTCTGAGATAATTCTGAGCATAAAAGATAATCTTTCCATATAGCAGATACCAGTATTTATCACAGTAGTGCTCTGGAGATGAAGAAGACCCCTCCACTCCAAGTCCAGGTGGGGCTCTAGCAAAGCAGGGGATACAAGAAGGCTCCACAGAGGATTAAATTTTAAACAAGGATCCCCAAGGGATGAAGCCCTGGCATAGCAAACTCCTACCCCTGTGCACATTTTGAGCTTACAGTCTAAAAACGCACACACAAATAAATGGAAAGCAGAATGGCAGAGATTTTAGACTCTCTCCAGCACGGAGTGAAGGCCTCTAGGTGCTGGAAGCACTAATGAGAAGCAGAGCTGCTGCAGGATTGCGCACATGCTCACAGCGGTTTGGAACCCGCAGCCCGATAAGAAAAACCCAAAGTGATTTTGTGACGAGGGTAATTCCACTGAGTTTAACTGAAACAGCATAAGAAAACCTGAGAGGAAGAGCAGCTCTGCCTGATTAAATAAAGCTCTAAGTATCAGATCAACAGAATAAATACCCACCAGCTCATCACAACCGAGGGAAGATGCTGTTTGCTAACCTATTTGGAGAAATGGGATTTGTATGCAAAATATCCCCTTGCCTCTTCACATACACGTTTGATTTTTCACAGATAGTATCCTATGTGTCCACTTTTAATTTTTTCCCCATTCACAAAGTGTTTGAGTCAGTCCAGTTCAGAGTGTAATGAGAACTTCAGATCACAAGATTCACCTAATTATGACATTCCCATCCTCAAAAACATGGTTACAGAGTAGATACTGGGCCTTTTAAGAGTGGAAATGTTAATAGTGGCAAAAGTACGTCCCCCAAGATGAAAAAGAGCAGTTTAAAACATTGACTTCATTATTCTTAATAACCATCCTTGCCACTGTTTCAGTAATTCTCACTGGCTTTTGACAGCTGGGAACTCATGCACAGCACTGTTCATCCAATTTTTCAGCCAAACTGAGCCATTCAGAAGTGGGACTCTCCATGAGGCAGGCATGTCATCAATATTAGGGAACAGGTTCCTTCTACCTCCGAGCACAGCTGCACACACAACTAGCACTCCTCAGGTCTGCCATCCAACCCCAAGCGTGTGGACACCTCAGATGGCTCACTGCCACCCAGGCAGGGCTAAGAGGAAAGTCCTTATGGACAAGAAGAGATGAGAAAGATGGACTTGCTAACCAACAAACACGGAAAGCGTTCCCATGAACAGGGCATTTTCCTTTTTAATTATACGTGCCTTTTATCTTGCACACTGTACATGGTTTGCTAAGATTGTGCTTTTGGGAGTTTTTGCCTAAGCCTTTCTTTTTCAAAACAAAGGCTTTCTGCTTTTCTTTTGCCAGTAAAGGGGTACTATTAGTTCAGTGCTATTGAAGAGCTGGGCAGAAACAAACAACATGCAGAAGCAATGCAGGAGGAAGATGGGGAAAAAAATATTTCTTAAAAGCAAAAAAATTGTTTGGAGGGGACACTTTCTAAGCAGGAAAGCAGTAGCTTCGAAGCAAATTTTAAAACGTATTGTGAGGACAATCTTCTGTGAAAAAATAATAATCTGACTACCCACTTTTTCAGGAAGAAACAGACAGTAAAACTGCTTTCATATATGAATAACACTTACATACTCCCACAGTAATGAACAAGACTGAAGCTGCCAAGTAAAAAGAAAAATCAGGAAATTCCAGAATTAATGTTCATGTCGACAGTTTGTGTGGACACATGACGAGACAGTCTTTTAAGCACTAAACAATTTGCACACAGGACCATCCTTACTCAGTGCAATGGATGGATGATTCTCACTGAGTCAAAACCTATCCCAAGTTTTGTTTTCTCCTAAGCAAGTGATCCCATCCCTCATTTCTGACTTACTGCCCAAGCCCTGCTCTGGAAACTGAGGTGCTGTGTTTGCTATGGGCTCTTCCAGATTGCTCATCGCTGCAGCCTTGACTGTTTCAAGCACTGTCGGAGCATTTATGTTTACAACAGCATTATGAGGGGAGGGCTGACTCAGTTCCATTTTAGACACAAGAGAAATCCATGCCAAAACATAACTGCTAAGTTTATGTGCCCATCTGAGGATGCCTGGCTTTCTGGGGTAAAACAGCATCAGGCTGTCATACCTTTCAAAGTATGGACGTCAACATCTGGATGGCTTTAACCATCAGATTAACCTGTCAGATTCAGCTGCCTCCCTTAAAACTTCTGGGGTTTGTTCATTAACTGCCTACAGCAGAATTTCTCTCATGTAGTTTGTCCTCCCCATTGTCTTGTGCAATTCTAGAGAGGATGGAAAAGACAGGCATGTCTCAGGGTGACATAGCAGGTACTCTGTGAATGCCATCACCAGACTGGCTTTGCCTGAATGTTTCTCCCTTTAAAACAGCAAAAGCCAGGCACGGCGAAGCCAATCCCTGCTGATTTGTCCAGCGCATCCTGCAGGGGGGCTACCAACTTCTGCCCCAGCACTCTACAGCCTGTCCTCACACTCCCATCCCGGAAGCCCCCTCGGCACCTCTCTTATATTATCTGGGTTGCGGAACTATGGAGTTAATTCTGAAAACAACACCTGAAAGTCCTGTAAGTACCTTCAGGTACATGCCCACTCTTAGTGTAATTCTGCGCATGAACCTCTCCCCAGGCATTATCCTACTGATGTCCTGAAGGCATCATTATATTCCTGAAACCAAAGCAGCTGCATGTGGGAGGAAAATATAGACGTAAAGTTCATCAGAACTCCGTATGTCCGTAAAAGGTAAATAATCGCAGGAGTAAATCACTGCAAGGTAAGTCCTTAATTATTTAGGGCTAAACAGCAGTAGCAGCATTACAAATGCGAAGCAATATTTTGTTAACCGCTCAGCCTGGGAACACTTGCACAGTAAGATATTATTCTGCACAAAAAGAGGAGGCAAAATGTAGATTGTGATGCTTAGAAACATTTTCAAATCAACAGGAAGTAATATTAAAAAGCATGAACAAACATCAATCCAAAGAAAAAAAATAGAATTATTTTTAAGTTACTAGTAAGTATCAGCTATTTCAGAGATCTCAGAGATGCTTCTGCTAATTTCTGTTTGCATCTACATTTCCTTATTTTTTTACCTTTCCTGTTGTACTGTATGAAAACTGCACTAAGCGCAGGAAGAACTGACTAAAAAGCAGCAGTGAGAAGATGTCACTGACTAAGTGGTGACACAAGCAAAGCGCTCTCAAATCCACAAATCAAACTAACTGAGAGGAAAAAAAAGAGAGAAAACAGAATTCTTCAATTCCTTTATTGCATAAATTGCCTTCCATAGTAGTTTAAGCCTTCTTGCAAAGGAGAAAAGATTAAAGGGTTTTGCTTTGGTATTTTATTTTATTTTTTTATTAATAGCACTCTCTTATTTAAGGAGGAAAAGAATATACATACGTACATTAAAAAAAAAAAAAGGGAATCGGTGTTGCATTTATGAAATCATGCACCAGATTCTAAGCTGGTGCAAAACAGAAGTACTTTCCTTACTTAGGGGATGTAATTCCAATCTCCATCAGCTGAGGATCTGATCTAAAGAGCTTTCCTCTTACAAAAATATATTCAGACTCACCTCAATTTAGACACTAAGTGTACCAGATTGAAACTGGCTTGAAGTCTCATATTTCAAAACAGTTTTCAACCTCTTCTTTCTATATTTTAGCTGATATCCTCTTTTCTGGTCAGAAATAGCAGAAGATGTAAACATTGACAGACTCATAGAATCATTTAGGTTGGAAAAGACCTTTGCTGCAGCTGCTGGATCTGCTCTACCTTCCAGGCCTACTTACAGACTTGGATGTGTGCTTTACGAAAGCACAGAATGCTTGTAAAGCACACTGATATGAAACTGTTTAAAATCCCTAGGGGACAGCTACCCATCTTCTCCACGATCCAGGTGTGCATAAGCCAATCCCAGCTTGCTTATACGGCAGGGACAGACACCTTAACTTCCCTGCCCATGGCCAGAGTGGCATTTCACCTTTGTGCAGGGGGATGCCAGGTTTTAGGGCAATAATCCAGGTTTTAACTCTTCACCTGTGTGCGTTACTCTAAGAATTGCCTTGGACAGTATTGTGGGAGCACTTGTCTGTTCCTGCTGGCTCTCTGCTGAAAGCTGCTGTATCTGAGTGCTTAGAAGGGTGACACTTTCTCCACCGAAAACAAAGCCTAAAATTACAAACTGAGCAGAGTTGAACACGGCTAAGTCAGTTAGGGAAGGAGCTCCAGCGGAACTCGTGCTAAGCAGCTTAGGTGCCTTCTGAAAATCCCACACCTTTACAGTTCATCCTCACGCAAAACACAGAACCATCAGCCACGTGCTCTTCACACAGGAAGAACAATCTCTATCAATGGCAGTATCTAGGAAACAAAAGCTATACTAATATTGTGAAAAGGTCTTCAACCGCAATGTTCATGTTTGGTAATGAGGGATATTTTTTTGTCCCAACTCCCTTTTTGTTTTAATTGTGAATATTTGTATTGTGTTCTTTCATTTTAAATTTACAGCTGAAACTACAGTTACTGTCAGATGCGTGAAAATTGCAGCTTACAGTTCCACAGACATTTTCCCTACTGACTTTTAGATCAAATCCAGCTCAAGAAATTCTCTCCCGGCCTAGTCCCAACTCTTGTACTCTCTTGGAAGTTCAAGCTTTCTGTCAGCATTTTCCATCAATACAGCTTCCTGCATACTCCCGAATCTACTTGAAGAAGCTTACTAGCTTACCCTTTCCTATTCTTGGAAATGCCAGAGCAACTCTGTGTCCTAAGACCAACTCAATGCTCTTGAAACAGAAACTCCTACTGAAGTGAGGTTGATTCTGTAGAAGAAATACATATAAAGAGTCAGGGAACTCTTGCAGGATTTCTGCCTGCAGTTGCACTTCTGCCACTGTTTCAGTAGTCACACATTTGCCAACACCTCAAAGAAGTTCATCTGTAATGCTGTCACTTGCAACCAGTCCAATTATCTCTGCTCATTCAACAATGAAACACACAGCCTCTTATAAATGGCCCCAACACACAAGTTGAACCTTCAGGAGATACAAACACAGCAAGTTAAGATCTTACTCTGGAGTCCTACACAGATGAGTAAATGGGCAGAACGCGGTCCCTTGGTGCAGGGACAGGGACTAAAACCACAGCTGATCCTGATCGCTGGGGCTCCAACACGACTACCAGCACACAGCTATGAGACAGGTACTTCTTGACAACTTATCAAGAAACTATATCAAGTAGACTTGATACAGACATGATCCCATCACTTAACAAGGCAAGAGAAATCCAATCTCTCTTGACCACCTTCAGCTCTAGGGTGAGTGTCGTGGCTGCCATGAGCTAGGACTTTACAGCGAGATCTAACTGAATCAAAAATGCAATTTAGAGGGCTTTGAAAGATGAACAAGTTCGAACTCAACCAGCATATGGGATTTATTAGATGAAGAAAGGGGTATGAACTGCAAAGCCTGCTTCCAAGAGCCCACAGTTATTCTTTGTGATCTTTGGAATTTCACAGCCACTTTGGGGCCCAGAGTGTCAAAACAATCTGCCAGCGAAGCTGGGATACACCCAAGGAGACACTGAGAGGGAAATGCGATAGCATCAGCCGAGGAGCTCAGTTACACAAAAGGAGAGGTGTGGCTGAACCACAACTGTTCTGATTCACATCAAGGCTTTCCCAAAGTTGAGAGCTGCACTCTCTGAAGAGGATGGTACAGACCCAGAGCTACACTTTATTTTCACTACCTGCTGCACTGGGACGGTAGTGATAAAGGAAGGAAGAAGTGTGAGGAGAAGCCAAGGTGGGCTCACCAGAGTGTGTCCTGAGGTGTCCTGTGAGGGCGTCCCTCCGCCGGCAGGCGTAGCTACAGAAGGGACATTTGAACGGTTTCTCCCCAGAGTGCAACTTGATGTGCCTCAGCAGGTTCCCCTTCTGGGTAAAAGAAGCTCCACATTGGTTACAGTGGAAGGGGCGTTCACCTGGAAGGGAAGGGGAAGGGAGAGAGCTGTCAACACACATCGGAGGATGCACAGAGGCCACTTTCCCACTCTGTACCAGCGCCATTGCACATGGGTACAGTCCCCACCACCACCATCACACGGCACTTCTAAAGTCAGAGGCCGTTTCTTTTGCACAATGGGCAAAGCCTCCAATAGTGATTTGAGGCTCTTTCCTTCAGGTGATCAATGCTTCCTGGTTTTCTTGAAAGTTCTTCACCTCAGAGCTTCTATCCTTTACAGAAGATGAGCTCTGCTGACAATTTAGATCCATAGTTGTGGTTTTGCAGTTTTTACTTCTATGGTTTTGCACTTATTTTTAGCATAGGTCCAATCCATACGGATATTTAGAACTGATCATAACAATTGGACCTTAGCAAAGGTGTTAAGGTCTTTGGTTCAAACCAAACCTGTTGCTTGCATTACACTTTAACTGACAGCCCTTTCTAAAGGCTGCTTTGCGTTGCTAGAGTGACATGAAGGGAATGCATGCGAGTGAGGATCAGGGCTGCAAGCTCTGGGCAGTACTGAAAGTTGAGAAAAATCTTACACCGCTAAACTGTGAAACAAGCAAATTTGCACTCTACATGAAACAAATTAAAAAGACTGGTTTGATGAAAAAGTAACAGAAACCCTAAACCTTACCCTATCGCTTCATCCCATGTGTTCACACACTCTCACACACACATCCAAAGCTTATTTTTATGTTAAGCCTTCATGTTTGCCTTAGACAGTGGGAATTGAGTCCATTAAAAAAGCCCCACCTTTTTTTAAAAAAAAAGTTATTAAGAGGAAAACCCCATATGAGCTCACACAGGTTTTCTGGAACACTATCAAAACCGTACTCTATATCAACATTTGCTGAGGACAGTCAGACTGTTCCAGCAGTCTTGGGCAGGCAGTCAGCTCTTATCACCTGCTCATGTCCTGCTGAACGAATCAATTGAACGCAAGCATATACTCGTGCTGGCCACTTGTCCAAGCGCTTTATTGCATCTGGACTTTAGATCACAGAATCCCAGAACAGTTTGGGTTGGAAGGGACCTTAAAGTCCATCCTGCTCCACCCCTTGCCATGGCCAGGGACACCATCCACTATCCCAGATTGCTCTAAATCCCATCCAGCCTGGCCTTGGACACTTTCAGGGATGGGACGGTCACAGCTTCTCTGGGCAACTTGTGCCAGGGTCTCACCACTCTCACAGGGAAGAACTTCTTCCAGATACATTCCTAATTTAAATCCACCCTCTTCCAATTTAAAGCATTACCCAATGTTTACACCAAGTAGGGCCTCAGCTCAACAAGGTCTTGATCATCAGATTTCAGATGTAAGTGACCTCATCCACATTTTTCAGTGTACCACCTATTATGGAATCTTGGCCAAATCCTGCTGGGACCTTCTGAGTTTGAAATCAGTGGCCAGAAGCACAGATCTTGTGAAAAACAAACACATTCTCTGATCTTTCACATCTCTTCAAAGCCTTTTACAATTGCTTTAAAACAATTACTCCCTTGCTGGACAAAAGGAATGCTACATTCGTATCGAAGTAGTTAACGCGTCTGTCTAGGGTGAAGTCCAAAATACATCTGGAGATTCAAATGGAAGGAGAGGGAGGGAAAGAGCTCTTACAGATGTCCACGAGCAATTCTTGTGTCAGTGGTTCAAGTCACTGCCAGGACTGCAATGCTGCCAGGAGGGTAGCACAAGGTATGCCATGTATATGCCATACTCTGCAACTTTATTTCACACGTGGGAGATGGAAACCACATCTGAGGCCACTGCAGAGGTACTCAAGGAGATACTAAGGTTCCTACAATCTCACCAAGAACATTATGGAGTGATAATAAAAAAAAAAAAATCACGGCATTAAGCTCTTCTTCCAATACACTGAACACGAGCTCATTAGAATTGATAAAGAGTTTGTGGTTTCCCTTTCAAACTCCCACACTACACTTAAAGGATCTGATTAGCCATTATCTTCTTTTATATCATTTCAAAATGTCCATAACAGAGATATGTAAAGAGACTGCAGTAGAAAAATACATGGGGTTTTTTTTCTTTTATGTTTTGCTTTCGCTGTCTGAGAAAACAGGCAAAACCCTTTCCTTTGACACGTTTCTGAGTGTTCTGGAATGATAGCTTCAGTTTCAGGATGACAACATGAAAGAAGATAGCACGTTTCTTACCAAGTCTAAAGTCTTTCCTTCTACTCCTGCTGTATTTAAAATTATGCCGTTACTGTGTTTTACCCACTACCTCACCCACTTATCTCTGACATTTTGGAGGCCACATATGAGCAGGTATTACTCCTCCGAAAACTGGCTGCTCTAGAGATGCTGAAAGCTTTCAGTCAGGAACTCAAATAGTCACTGCACCACACTTTGATAGCAAAGACGACATGAAAACACTCACCACAAAATCACCCGTAGTCTGCTCCTCTCTTGCAACAGACAGAATCTGCTCCAATAGCACATTTTACCTTAAATAACCTTTGTATCTATTTAAAGCCAGCCTGAATTCATTTCTCCTACTGGCTTCATTCCGGGTAAATAGCTGCTTTGATGTGTTTGTTACACTTTTGTCCAATCACTCGATTCCAGCTCCTTGTTTAAGCTGCAGGCTTGTGGGATGCAATTTTGGTCACACCTTCGTGCTATTGATTAGCAGCTTTTACATTTAGCACAGCTAATCTGAGAGGCCATTATCCAATAGAAGGGTGCACAAAGAGAAGGAAAGACTGAATAGCAAGAAGATTCTGTTGGTTTTCCAAGAACTGTGCTGTCTGATGCCCACTCCAGATACTAGCAAACAAGCCTTTATCACTTCAATGCCTTGAGAAGACTGTGTTCCAATTATTTCTCCTGCTGCCTTTTCCTGGTAGGTTTGTAAACTGTTCTCCAGAATTATTACTTCCCAGTAATAACAAAATAACAACCCTGACATCCTTATTCACCTCCCTTACTTTTCTGTGAAAACTCAGAGTTTTTATCCATAAGCTAAAATCAATCATACTTCAAACTAAACATCCACTCACAAAAAGTCTTTAAACACAGCTTTTCTGTACATGATGGTTCCTGACTGCGATCGAAATGTTTTTGGGGGTGATGGCAAAACAGACGTACCAGGAACTATGGGCCTATTAAGGGTGGCACACAGGACTCCGAGAGGGTAATGACAATTATAAGCACGGTGCGCTTCCCCCCCACATACAGCTACGTATTTACTGCCTGACTCGATCTACTTATACTGATTTATTAAAATAACACTGCTGAAAGGTGACTAAGCAAGTTTTGTGCTTTTCAGCACTGGAAACGATGTGACTGCAACATAACTGCAAAATACTTTTAGCCTACTTTAAGTATTAAACATCTTCTCTGTCATTGAGCTAAACCAGGGCAGAAAACCCTCCAACTCAGTGACTTTCAGAGTGGCAAGAGGGGGAGGGAGAGCCAGTCAAACAAAAAAGAGGTTTCTTTTCAACTCCAGATTTAGAGCCTAAAGCCGGACAAAACCAGGAATGCCTCAAAAGCCTTGCTCTCCAGAGGAGGGAATTTAATTATCTAAGTTACTTCAGGAATGGACAAGGCAAGGAAAGCCAGGAGCTGCCAAGTATTATCTTTCCTAAAGGCTTTGTAAGAGGGGCTTGTGCCAGGGAATAATTAAATTAATAAATAAATACATCTATAAAGTTTTATCATTTTACAGTTAAATAAAATATTAATTAAAAGGTATGATTTCAATATTTACCTCTAAATTACAGTAAAGCACTGCTGAAACCTCACAGTTCATTGTTTAACATGCACCCATTACTGCTATGTCTCCTCCAGGAAAAATAATAATGAATAACAGTAATGAAATACTACTGCTCTCGAGTTATACCAGTATCTGAAGTACACAGGTTAACTTGCTCTTGTGTAAACCAGTCCTGAATGGTGAAGTGGACCCCTGAAGACAGGACAAGCAAGACATGGGCCTTTCTCACACAGCATCTTTAATATATGACAGCTGGACGGAGACTTCACTGCACAAGCTACGAGTGCTGGCTGGCTGATACAACCTGAAACCAGGCGAATGAACCGACGAACTTCCTACTAATAGATTTCACAGATGTCAAATGTTGTTTCAAAAAGCAAACCAACTCCTTTTTCTGCTTAATTGGAAGCTTCCCTGCACAATAGCACTCCTTTCCCGCCTCAGCGCGGAAGTGCTGTGCAGAAGTTTCAGTATGAGTTAATCTTCTTCGAATCTCAGACCAGTGCAAAACAGTGATATTTTTGCTGCAAAGCTGAGATATTTTCTGTATTAAAACAGAAATTTGACTGAGGATGTGGAGCCCACAGATCCGGCAACCAAGGAGACTTAGATTCTCCTAACCCTTGGCTGGTAACATTAGTCCCTTTGAAATCAAAAGGGGAGAGACTCACAAATTAATGCACTGGTTCTCAATAACACAGTCAGGGTATTCCTACAGCAGCAGTCCTGCTACATAAAAACCAGGTCCAGAGGGACTTCGACATCTCTCTCGGTTAAACGTATATCTGGGAACTCAACCTTTTTTGTGTGGTAGATACTTTTGATATGCAAAGTATAGCTTAAGTACTTCTCAAACGGGATTTTTTTCTTTCCAGCCTCTTAACACAAAATTACTGTGCCCATGCTGCCATCAGAAAGTATTTGCTCTTACTAATAACACAGATTTTCACCCTTCCACGATAGGCTTTTTGTTAATATTAATTTTGTTAAAATGAACCATTTCTCCCGATTCATCAGATGCTGCAACTGCTCTGATGCTGCTCTGTCCCAGGAACACAAGGGAATTATCAGCAGTGCTCCTAACGCAGTGACAGCAGTAAGCTCCAACCTGCCTTTACCCCTGTGAGACAGAGCAGCAGACTTTGCTGCATTTCTCTGTTTGTTATTCCAGGGACCATCACTAGCCTGCATACCTCCTTACTGTTCTATCTGATTCACTCGACAGCCTGCACATCACGTGAAATCAGTGATTTTAATAGGGTTTTTGGTTGGGAAAAACCTGCTTCCAGATAGGGCAAGTTATTATAAAACAGTAGTGACAAATCTCTCATGAAAAATTCCTGGGAAATCCTGGGTGATTTCCTCTGCAGAATTGTTCTCTGCACAAATTTATGACTGCATTCTTAAGAGAGAAAAATCTTTTAAGTGAACTTGGCAAAACTATCAGAAGAGTTTAGTAATTGAGTATGGCAAGTAAAACACATCCTTCTGCCTGGAGCAATCTCAAAAATCTCAGCTCCCCTTCCTTATGCTTAAGGAGGCAAAGAGATGACTGTTCAGAAAGTTAGACTTCAGAACCTAAGTAGAAAACTGGACTTTCAGAAATTTAGCCCTACAATTTTTGATTCAGTGCCAAATCTATTAACATTGCAAGAGACAGGAAGGCTGCACTAGGTTACAAATTAGAAATTAAACCTGAAAAACCTTTCTGCCAGCAAAATGAGAGACGCAGTCCAGTGGAGTTCATCACAATGTGTTAATATGACCGTTTGTTTAAATTTGCTCCTGGTTAGCTGCTTAGGCATACGAGTCTTTTATATGGAACAGCACAAACGAGTTTTTCCTCATTTATTACTTCTATCCTAAAAACTTGAACTCTGCGTGAAAAAAAGTTAAATTGCATTCAGAGTTCCAGGGTTGCATATGTTCAGTTATAACGCTGTGGGTGCCAAAGCAGAACTTGAACATTTCCCTCATGGGCACATAACTCATTTCACTGACTTATGGTACCAAAATGCTTGTGGAGTCCAAGCAAAGATCTGAGACTGTCCTGCAGTTAACACCCCCCAAAAAAGCCTAAAAGTAACCTACCAGCAGGCCAGAGTAAGCGGGGCATGGCTGACATCCCCAATGCCTCTGCCCAGGCTGTGCTTTGCCACTGTGCTGCTGCATCCACACAGAGAGAGCATTTAAACTCTGAGTTTTATAAAATAATGAGGATGAGAAGTTGTGGAAGCCCAATCCCCAGAGGTGTCCAAGGCCAGGTTGGACGGGGCTTGGAGCAACCTCGGATAGTGAAAGGTGTCCTTGCCCATGGCAGGGGGTGGAACAGGATGAGCTTTAAGGTCCCTTCCAACCCAAACCATGACATGACTCTATGATGCAAGCCTTCCCCTAGAAATATAAAAACATTTCAAAATCTAGCATGGACTAGATGTTACAGCAGAGGAAAAAAAAATATTAAAAAAGGGTCACAATTCACAGCAAAAGAGAGAAGAACACGTGGACCTTGCAGAGCACAGAAGTATCAGCATGGCTATAGGAGAATATGGTTCCTGCTTTACCAGACACAAGGAGCAAGGAAATTTTAATTCAGGCCCACAGCAGAAAGCATAAAGAAGTGAGAAATCACTGAGGTTCCTTCTCATTATCTCAGAAAACCTGGATTGTTGGCCTCTTCTCCTTCTCCCCCTTCCCTCTACACTCCCAAGCACAAATCCCTGGACTATCCAATGGCAATATTCTACGACCAAGTCATCTCCTGCAGTAACAAAGAACTGATAGAGATCCTGCAACTTGAGGAATGTGCTGTGGAGTAGGAAATTTGGACCAAAAGGACACAGTATGGGAAAGGAGGAAAATAAATCCAACTCATGCTATTTTTCTGACACACAGATGTGGCACATGAGGGAGGGGGTTACTCTGCTCACTAATGCAGGGATTGCACCGTGCTTAATTCCCACACCAAACATTTTACTTACTTTCCGTCAGCAATGACAAACAAATAGAAAGGCCTTCTCCTGGTGCCCAGGCAGATTACAAAACCACTTCACCTCAATTAGCAGTTTTTCAGAGAAACGCTGTGTTTGGCAGAATCAGCAGTGCCACGGGCTCCTGTGATGGAAGTGCCGCAGACCAGAGCATCACGTAGACCATGATCTGAGGGATGAACGGGCAATCCCCAGCTTGGGCTATCACAGGAAGGAGTGACTGCACAGCAGGATCAGAGATGGGACACTGAGCTCACCTACTCTGGCCTCATCCACGGCATAGATTATTTCCCCCATCCCTGTATTTTGACTGAACTACCATAATGTGGCATGGAAGACAACTGGTCTTGGGGAACAGAGGAATAACGGCTGGAGAAAAGTGTGCCCCTCTCTGTGCACAGCACAGCCAGAGCCTACGGCACAGCTTCTTGCCAAGCCTGGATTCCCGGTGCAAGGAAAGCTGCACTCATCCCAGCACACACACAAATTACAGCCTCTGCTATGGACCACAGCATTTTGGGTGATTTACATAAAATGCTGACAGGTTTTCGGGGAAGGGAAAAGGACTTCGGTTTTTGCCAATGCAAACAACTGGCCAGATCATGCTTTGGTTGTGTGCAGTTAAAGAGGAGAGTAAAGCAGGATTCAGCTCCCAAAACATACTTAAATTGGCTTTGAGAGGTAGGGATGTACATGCCAGTTGGATTAGCTGATAGAGAATGTCAGCCGTTTCCACTCACTAGGGACAACCTCCCTTCTCTCCACCATTCTCCCTTGGGCTGCAAAACCAGACTACCCACAGGTCAGGGCTCATTCCAGAGCTGGGGCCAGCCCATCACGCCCCGCTGCTGAGGAAGTGGCAATATATTTTAAAATACTGCACTTTACAAGATAGATACCAGTATGTTAAAAATACTCCTTAAAATCCAGGATGTGGAAATCCAAGCAAACTTCTCCTTCTGTTGTGGACAGCAAAGTAGCAGCATGTATGAAAAAACAAACAAACAAAGTGGAGGGAAAAAAAATCCTCTGCAGAATTTGCCAACTGGTTTACCGAGAACAGAGCACCGAGCTGCACATTAAAAGAAATGCCATTTCTATATGCTTGAAATCATCTGTATAGAACAGTACATCCCAGCTCCTCTGCTCTGATGGGAAAAGAGTCAGAGCTCTCTGAGGAACCAGCAGTAGCCTGAAGGAAAAAGCTACCAGTTATGCAATTGCTGCCCATGCACCCGCAGACGGCCGTCTCACCCGCACGCAGATGAGATTTTGTTCCGTTCGCTTTGAATTTACACATCTTCTTTAACATGAAAAAGGCAGCTTGCCTGTATTTAAAAGATGCACCCAGCTATTCAGTATCTCAGAAATGCAGACCATTTAATTAAGTACCTAAATCTAAATTTAGCACAGCTAGTTTAGCTGCTCGAGTTCAAAGACGTGGACTCTGATGCACCTACAATACATATGCTCAGATACATGCAGGCACCAGTGAAAACTTTTCGAGAGGTTGAAACCTGGAGACTCAGTCTGGTACTTGTTTCTCTTTCCCTCTTCTAGTAATAGCACATCAAATTGTTAATCAAGGTTTTGATTCTCCAGCTAATGCTTTTCCCCTCTTGTAATTCCTGTCTAAAATCATGAGTGCATCGTAAACGATACTGCCATGCTTTGCATTACACACTTAGGTCAAGTTATTATCAATACAACTTATATACAGGAGATTAACTATGCAATATATATTTATTATTCCTCTGTACAGAAATTCTATTGATCTCTTGCCCATCAAGAGCACACTACCTGACTGCAAACTACCAGGTTTACATAGGGATTACAGAGTCTTTCTTACTCTACTCTAAGACTCCACTTTTCTTTTTATAACTTCACAGATCTCAGTCAGTGTGAGTCTCTCACCCCATTAAATAACAGAAAAGATAAAAAGCAAAATATCTTTTACTTTGTCCAAAAATACGAAGAACAAACACCCGCTGAGGCTCTATCACAAAAACCTGTGCTTAACCTCAGTAAGATTTAAGTGTGTATCTGAAGTTAAGCTTATATTGAAGCCCTTCAGGTGACTTACGTGTGCTTAAATCTCATAAAAGTTAAGCACAAGCTTAAGTGCTTTTTTGAATCAAAGGTAGACCGCTGCAAGACCAGAGAGCATCATCTTCTGACAACACCTGTACTTCTGTTGGAGGTGACTATTGCTCCCACCTAAAGGAGTGGGAAGCGCAGGGGAGTGAGTACCAGCTTCCTGGGCACACCATTTTACCATATGAGCCATAAATCTCCTGAAATACCCCGGTTTAAGCTCAAGGCCTCATTTTTCAGTCCACAAAGACCCGCCCAATCAGCATATTGCAGAGGTTCCCTCTGCCTCTTAAATTCTCAAACCCACAAGCCTGATAAGCTGTGTGGGACTCCAAATGGTAATAAAAATACACTCTCTTGGGAGAGACCAAGCACTGAAAGCTGCCTCCAGAATGGTATTGAGATGGTGTGGGGGAGCCAGGTAGGTGGTGCAGCTGAGGTTTCCCTGAGGGAGCTGTCACACAGTGAGCAGCAAGCCCACCCTGGCATCAGGATCGCTGGGTAATGAGTGTCCCCTCCGGGGTTTGCTCATCCCAGGCCCAGCCACTTCCAAAAGAAGTGTGAGATCCCCAGGAAGCTGCTGGTCTTGTCCACCTGTGAGCATCTCCAATGGAAGAACATCTAAGACTTCCCTTGAAGGCTCAGAAGCTTTGCACATGCACACACACGAACAACACGACCCACCCACACCCCCCACCCCCATGCCAGAGAATGACTCCCACCATCTTGCTCCAGTCAAGAACAGTAAGAAAAGCAATTTCCAGACTTTTGCGCTGTTTTTAAGAACAAAAGGCTGGAAATCAAAATAAAGGAAGCACCATGCTTGCCAGCAAGAGAGTATCACCAGAATTTGGAAAGTAGGAAGAGAAACAAAACCAATTAAGCCCATTTTCCCCCTCCCCAGCCTCCTGCTACCCCAAGAATGAAGAGAGAAGAGAGAAGAGTTGTCAGGTAACATCAACATCGCCACAGATTTTCTTTGAGCTGCTTACCAGTGTGGCTCCTTTTATGTACCATTAGCACATTGGGCCCAATGCAAACCATGCCACAGACGTCACATTTCAGTTTACCATTCGGAAGCCGGATTCCTCCCTCGCTTGATAGCTCCTGGATCTTTCTGTTATCCACCATCTCGTTACTCCCAATGAAGGGTTCTTCCAGGCTGCTTCCTTCATCGTGAGCTCTGATAACATCTTCATGAATCAGGGGCTTCCTGTCAAATTCCTCATCACTTTGCATTTCTAGCTTTACTGAATTTGCTGAAATAAAAAAAAAATTAAAATTAAAATTAAACCTATGTATTTTCTACATTCCCAACTAATATCATGATAAACTTTTTACTGTTTTCAATATTAAATCACAGCCTTGAAGTTCAAACCATCATGAGAGCCTCACGGTGATGATGGCATCACAAGTTACAACCGCTTATTTTTTTAAGCCCTTGGTTTGGTTTTTTTTTCCAATTCCTAATTTCTATCCCTATTTTAAAGCTTAAGAACTCAGGTACAGCATGATCCAGACACCTGCCAAAAGTTGCAGAGATGCAGCAGGATTAAGAACTGACCTCCTGCCTCTCAACTTGAACCACAAGAGTTGCCGCCTTCTCAAGGAGCCAAAGCCACAGGAGCAAAGAACAAAGTCAGAGCTGCTCCTTCCAGGCCTCTCCTGCCCAGTGCCCCGAGAAGCAGGGTTCCCAAAGGCACAGTGCAAGGAAACGAAGCAGGATTGTTCCAAACGCAAAGATCTAGTGAAGCCACACTTGTGGGCTGTGCCAGTAATCTCCAAATCACCCTGCCTGCACGGACAGGTTCCTTGATGGAGGGGAGACCCGACTCTGGATGAGCCTCCAGTGCTTTTTTGCTCCCACCTTCTGATTCACATCAATGGGACACTGCCAAGGCAAACAGAGCTGCAGCGAGACCTACACTGCTGGATTATTTACATTGGCAAGTGATATACGTGCAGTTGAAGACCTTTCACATCTGCCTGGTGAGACTGACAGGCTCACTGCTGATTTCTGTGATCCTCAGGTGACAGGATAAACCTCCTCTAACCATCGAGAGCTTGTGGGATCAGCAAGCCTTTAAAGGAAACAAATGTACCAGGCTTTTTCACAAAGGGGTGTCAGTGCAGGGGTGTTTTAATCACCAGATGCCCCCATTTTGATGCCTCGAGAATTGGTCGAACCTGCCGAAAGTCCCGTCCCAGAGTCACAGCCTCCATCCACAGTGTCAGCCAGAAGGCAAGCCCACGTGTCGGCTTCCCTAAGCCTTGATCCTGCTGAGGGGTTTAACAAGGAGGTGATTCAGCCTTCATATCTAAGCAGTCTTTGACCTCTGTACTAAGGCCATTGGCACGAGTGCCAGTGACAGCAGCGGACCCGGAGCATAAATCTGTGCCCTGGGCCTGCCCGGTGTCACCAAACTCTGGCCAGATGTGCTCATTGGCAACTGCCAAGGGGTCCCCATCCAGAAACCCAACGACAGAGTTATAAGTAAACACTGTGAGGCATCACTGAGAGTTTCAAACAGCTGGCCTGGAAATGTCAGAAGAAAAAACCCTACTATTTAGACTTCCTACTTCATCTTCCTTTCTTCCCCTTCCCAGAAAACACAGGGTTCAGAGACTGATGTTGACGTTGAAACTCTAAATCACTGCTGTTATTCCCTGGGAAAGCATAATGAACAGGGTAAAAGCACCAGAGACCAAGCAATGATAAGATGTTTTCTTTTTAATCATAAAACCGTTGAAACATCTTTCACTACTCATCAAGGCATTAATGTGAGCGAAGGAAAGAAAAGAAAGTACTACTATGGCAAAGCCCGTCCAGAGCAAGAACACTGCTGGATCAGATCACAGCAGACCAGTATCAGCACAGGCACCGCCATCCAAATGGTCTGTAACTACAAACTATTAGAGTGCTTATTAATTCACTTATAGAAGGGAATTAATATTTTTGTTGCCACAGAGATGCATTTATTGTTCTTAAAAGACTAAAGAACAGCCCAGACCGAGAGGTCAACCAGGACATGGCCCTAGGCAGTGCCCTGGGGTGGAAACAGGTCAAGAGAAGGCAGTTTGCACGGGGAGTAGGAGGGGACTGGCCCCACCACGGCAGCAAGAGAAGCCGTGGGAAGCCATCCTGCCCCGGTGCCAAGCCCAAGTGGCACAGCCAACAGCCTTCTGACCGGGAGGATCTACCCTTGTGGAGAGGCTGAGCAGAAAGGAGGAAGAGCAGGAGCTCTGGCAGCTCCATGGGCTGACAGGGAGAGAGCTGAGGTCCCAGACCCACCTCCCCATGGAAAGCACACACTGGTGATTTATGGACAGCCCACTTTCAGAGCTACGGAATGGCAGTTCCCTCTAATAATAGCAGCCTTTCGGGGCATTCAGCGAGTCTGAGAATGAAGCCCGAAGAAACGATTTGCTGGCTTTAGGAGCAGGATTTAATACACTCGGCCACACAAGTAGCTACAGCAGAGTCAGAAATAGTGCCTTGCGCTCCTCACCTAACACCCCAGGTTGCTGCCACGAGCCTGCACGCTGTCCCGGCACAGTACTGCACAAAATACCCACAAGTCACATCCCAATTGTGCCTATTTATATGTACTCACAATAGAGAAAGTCTTGGATCTTATGCGTCTTCTTACACATATAAATTTTTGTCTGTTTCTCTGATTTGGAATAATAAACATTTGAGTGCAGTTAGTGCTGAGCACCACGACTTCCCATTCACAGCTGCGGAGCTCTGCCTGCTCAGCACACAGGAGAACGAGGCTGCGAGAGCTTACAAACGGGAAGACCGCTTACTTTATCTTCCTTCCCCTAGCACTTCTTCCTGCTGAATGACGCTTTCATGCAACAGGATAACCAGCACAACCAAACAGCGCGAGCCGTTTGCTAAAGCACAGCCTCCCCACACACACACAGAGCGCTCCGCGACTCCGGTACAGGGAGCTCACAAAGCCCAAGGAATTCATGCTGCATCCTTCAAAACATCCCAGCTATTCTATGGAGCTGTGCAGGCTGTTTACTCTTTCTCCTTCCCTCACCTTCATGCACACAGAGCACTGCCACTGCCATTTTCAGAAACCCTCTAGTAGCTGCAGAAAGGTTTCCTCCAGCTGGGACCAGCCACAGGTCTCCAAGGAGGGGAGCAGGGATCTCCTCTGCTCGTTGCGAGGGCTTTGCTAATCAGGTCATCTCCACTGCCTTACAGCACACGGGTGTATATATTAGGCTGTGTGCTAGCTTGCATACAAACAGGCGCTTCAATTGCATATAGTTTGTTTTCTCTGTTCTCAGCCAGCCTCAGAAGCTGCAATCATTTAGCAGTGGCACCGTCTTTGTTTTCACCTACAGCACTCAGGGAGCACAATGAACTCTGCTTCAAAGGAAAAAGAAACGTTCGAGGGATGTTGATGGCTATCCTGCATCATACACAAGGCTCCACATCAAATTTCACTCTGCGTTCCCTTGCCTTTCTCGTTCACATGCTTGGTAAAAGCATAAATAAGTAAATGGATTTTGTTGGGGGTTTTTGTAAGTTTTTGGGACATTCCTAAAACAAACAAACAAAAAAGACAGCAAAAAGATAGCAGGGATAAAATGGTAACCCAGCTCACTGCAAAAGCATGAGCTTGAAGCCAAATAATTTCCCTCCAGTTAATACACATTCCTTCTACTTTTTCCAGTCCGGTAGAACATCTTATGGGGAAAAACAAAAGACAAGCACCACAAAAGCTTCTACCTGTGAATACGAAGCTAATGGCACATATTTGCCAGTCCACACATTAACGTTGCTTTCTTTTTCATTTTTCTCTATTTTTTTGGGTTTGGTGGTTTGTTTTTTTGTTTGCTTTTTGTTCAGTGCACCAACCAGCTGATCCTGAATCACACTTTATCCTGAGTGGCCAAATTGAATACAATTATTGTTAATGTCTCATAAGTACCAATTAAACTCCAATTCCCTGTTAAACAGTTTCTTGGGAACTTTTCAGTTCAAAAATATTTCCTTCACCCACAAATTAGTGTGGCTACAAACCAGAAGCTGGAAGGTCCACCTAAAAAAACCATTCCTGGTATTTCATCCTCTATCATGGAAATTTTTCCCTCAAAAGTGAGATCTGGGGGAAAAAAACCCTTCTGTCTTGCTGAGAGATTTGATCCCCAGGTGGAGCGTAAATTAAAGCACTGGACATCTTTTTCTTAAGCAAGCAAACAAGAGTACAATTTCCACTAAGGAACAAAATTCCTCCTGTCCAACCCACCGGGGAGAAGGCAGGACTGTGCCCCTTTGTCTCCTCCACTGTCTGCTGTCCTAGGTCAATGCTTATTTTATCTGTGGCCTTGGAAAGCCAGGCTGGCCACTGTCACCGAGGGTTTGTGGTCTCCAGCTGGAGGCTGGCCTTTCCTGGCAGCAGCCATGCACCACCAGCCCCTTCCTGCTGCCCCCAGAGAAGCAGCAAGTCAAGCCAGACCCCTCAAGGCCTCCCACGCCTCTTCCCCCATCGCCCTTCTCTCGCCAGCAGGAAACAAAGCTTTGGCCCAGCTTCAGATACTCATCCTTGAGGAGGCAAAATTCAAACCTGCCGCCCCCGGGGAGCCTTGGATGGCTCCGTGGGCGAACACAGCGAAGGACATTCTTAGACACAACGTGCTCTCTTACTAAAGTGGCCTGAGAGTGGGTGCCAGGTAGGGCACCAGCAACCCCAGGGCCTGCTCCAGGTTCCCTGTCCAGAACACAACAAAAAGCAGCATTCAAAGCCCAGATGTTTGTCTTTACACCCGGATGCAAAGAAATTATGAAATTGTTACTTCCCTCTGGAAAATGAGGCTGAGCCCTAACTACAGCAGCCCAATGACAGGCAGCTACATCACAGCCTCGTGCATATCGTCCTGTCAGTGGTCAGTGACACCATCTACTTTAATCATGCACTTCTCCTAGGCAGTGAATTAATGACATTGCTAATTGGCAGCTACAGACAAATAGAAAATGACCCAGTTTCTAACAGCTTTTGAACCCAGTTTTTACACATCACAAGCCGTGGAGGTGGTATGTCCCTATACTATTAAACTCCCTGTTCCTACAAAAACACTCAACAAGGGTGAGTGTAATACAGTTAATTTTGAGAACTGGAAGTTTTGTAAGATGAAAATTAAAGGAGGAGGGGGGAGAAGCCTTCTGTCTTGATGGATTTTGAAAGTTCAAGGTAGAGAATGCCAGAAGTTGGAAACAGTGATCCCTGGGTCTTGTTCACTCTAAGAGCACTCTGGTAGCAAAAAGGGTCCTTAAAGAGGGTGTTTACATCACTCCAGAAGTGTAGTGAGACTTTAATGCACGTTCAAACATACTTTCCTCCTGGAATAGTACAAAATAGTCTTGGGTGAAAGAAAACTTAATCTTTGAGTTCCTTGTTGCTGATAGAATTTGGGTCTTAGTTAATGACACCTTTCAGGTTCATTTCAGCTTAATTGTGAGCTATTAAATGTGTAAACAAGGGAGCACCAGCAAGTCTTCCCTTTTTAAAAAGGCGCACACACAAGGGGTGAGGATGCCAGCCAAGCAGTGGCAGAACCAGGCATGGAATCGGCTCTATTGTCACCTCATAGCCACAAAGTACTTAGCTAACAGGTTGACATTAAAAAGCAAATACCTTTAGCAAATACTGTTTAGTTCCTGAGAAACAAGCGGGTCTCCCCTTCTCCTGAGGAGCAGGTATCGCTCCAAAGCTGTGATGCTGAGGAATAAGTAAAGTGAGGGAGACGTCTCTTCAATGGCACCTGTAGGCAACGCTGCCCTACCAACACTGAAATGCAAGATGTTTCAGCTGAGGGTTAGAAAGGTGTATTTCAAGGGAGCCGGCTTTGCTTTCACAGTAGATTGAAGCTATCTGGAGGCTTAGAGAGAAGTGAAGCTGAATCTGGATGGAACAAATGAGGGTGAATGTCACCATCAAAAGAGGGAAATTACCCAACTCTTTTCTTGACTCAAGTACCAAAATGTCCTATGATGCATGTTCCCGATGCTGGGTGTCAAGTTTGTTTATTGCAAGCTCCAAAGATTTAGCTTTTGGCCACCGAGACAGGGCGAATCTTAGATGGTGATACCATCTTGTCATGAGTGACCGGCGCAGGGTTCTGTCCATTCAGAACAGTTAAATCAAACCAAATAGTTCACAACTAATAAAAAGGAGAAAAGCATGTTTTAGAAACTTTGTGCCAAGTCCTTTTCTGCATGCCACAAACGGGATTCTTCAAGCCCACAAGGAGGTGGTTAATGCGCCAGAAATTCAGTGAGAACTGATCAGCTTATTTAGGGATCCTTAGAAATTTTTAGTTTTCACATTGAAGAATCTCAGTTTAAGCCTGCTACCTCTGAAGTCAATTTAAACTCTCACTAAATGCAACAGAAGACTTATTTCATATCTTCTGGAGGTGGTGTATGCAGTAAGTGTAGACTAACAGGTCTGTTACACCCAAGTTTAGTTTAAATTAGGATGCTGCTGCATCGCTAAGCCAAGCTTCAGTCAGGTTTTAGCTGACACAAACTGTGGTTGCCATCCTCCCTCAATCCCCATCCCTTCCATCTTTTATACTGGCACCACTGCTCATGGAACTGGGTGCTACACCAATCTGGTTGAAAATCGATCTTCCTGAGAAAAATCTACCCTTTTCAGCTGGCTCAGGCCCCTGACCAGGCGTACTGTGCCATCACAACAACCAGCTTTGGCTCATGTGGAACAGCACCCCGGATGTCGCTGCACGCTTTCAGCAGCAATGGTTCTAAGTCACCAGGTGCCTTCTCCCAACCCAGCTCTCCAGGGCCAAACACAAGGAATGAAGACTGCAGCACTGAAACCTGTGAAACAACTTTTATGCTCAAATGGCCATACAAGCTCATGCAAATATGAAGCTGAAAAGACCACAGTTACAGTTGGAAGGCCTCTGATTTAAGCAAACAGCATCCCAGCAAGAGCAGCATTAAGAGCTGAGATCTCTTTTCTGTCACGGGGCCCCAGTTTTGATGGTTTCAATGACACAAATTCCAGAAATGTTTGGAGCCAGCAATCCTTCCAGTCTCCCACAAGGTCATATTCAGTGAGATTCCTGCTGAAGTCCAAAGGCTGGGACACTGAGTAAGGAGCTCCTTGGTGTAAGTAAGGATGGCAGTACCTAGCCCAGAACCTGCCCCAGATGCCCAGCCTTCAGGCATGACTGTTTGCTCACCACAAGTCACCCATGCTGCATACTTCCATCTGGCAAGAGTATGAACTCCTAATTGAATATATATGATTGCTCAGTGTCGCAAGATTCCTCTCCAGAAAGACCTCAGGCCAAATTTCACCCACAAATGCATCTACGCAAGCGGCACTTACACAAGCAAGAGTCATGTATTCATATCCCAGGGTAGGAAAAGTACTCCTGATGACCCAGCCTTCCCCTCCCTTTTTGCCTGTACTTACAAAGTAATTATGGTGCAACAAATATTGTGCTTAACATAATACAAGGTTTCTGCCAATTCCCTATAGGTGCAAGGAGGAGTTTCCCTTTCCCATTCCCCTTATCCTTTTGCAGGGCCAGAGTCTGATCCCTATGCAAGATGAGTGAACACAGCAGGACTCTGCTCCTAGCTGCTGTCCCTTCTACAGATGCTCAGATGATAGTCCTGGACTCAAGGATTTTTCCCTGAGGTCAAACTAGGAGCAATTGGTGGATATATCTTTATTTGTTCTGCTACTTTTTTTTTTTTTTTTTCCTGTTTTGATAGGGTGAGAGGCAGCAGGATCTTTCTTTTTCCTTTCCTTTTGCTGTTGCACGAGACACGGTTTTCTGGACAAATGTCAGCTGGCAAACTCTGCCTTTACACAGGACCTGCCCAGCCCTTGTGCTCCCCTGCTCTCTCCTCCCGCACGCCGCAGCCACAGGGACTTTCTGCCTTTGTGTGAACGATTTGCAGCTTGTTTCCGAGGGGCAGCTGATGCTGGAGGTGGTGGTGCTCACCAGGTGTTCTCCAGGGCCCCTTCCATTGTGAAGTTCACGTCGCAGTCGCTGTGCAGTGCAGGAGGCGGGTTCGGTGCCGTGGGTGGTCTCCCATGGCCCTTCCTTGCCGACCTAAAGCGAGTCTCTTACTGTCTCTAACGTGTACGTTAAACACTGTCAGTCTCCTCTCCTACCACAGCTCTTTTTTACTTCAGTAGAGCTATTTCTGATGCACACGGAAAAGCAGAGAGAGGAGGAAAAATAAAGGCTCAGTCCTGTAGTGAAACACTGTCTCTCAAAACATTAAACCATGCACACTTTTTTATTTTTAAGACCGGTTCAGATTCTAATAAGGGAGTAGAAGAAACATACACTCATTGAGAAGTGACACAACATTCACCCCTTAGAGGATTTGCTACGAGGCTGCCGAGAGCTCTATATGGTACCAAAACTAGAAGTTTGTAATGGAAAATGCTGACAAACTACAGCTATATATGGATCATACCTTATAAACAAAAATAAAGTGATTGATAACATCCATTTGAAGAGACCAAAACCTTATTGCTCACTCACTGTCGTCTCTGCTTCTTAAAAAGTGCAGGACTTCCTAAAATGCTTTCCAGCATACGCAAAGGGTAGTAATTATAACAGTAATGATTATTTCATTTATAAGGAACTTTCCATTAGGGATCTGCACTATATTTGAAAATCCACCTGAAGAAATTGTTTGAAGCCAATGGAATCACTTCTCTGGGTCTGGACTTTGCTTCATTTTCTGGCATTTTTACTACTAAAGACATTATCTTAAATCAGTGAAAGGTTTTCATTACAAAGTTACACATCATCATTCACAGCTTTCAGGAAAAGTTTTATTTATTTCTCATTATATGAACTCTAAATCATCTTAATGCAACCTGACCTAGCCATGTCCTCTCCTCTAAAAAAGGCACCGCCCCAACTCATCAACCCATGGAAAATTATAGGATAAGCACCTGCCACAAAAATGTTTTCTGTCTTTGTCACTATATTGTAAAAAGGAGATGAACAACAAAACCTGTTTCATTTATTTGTTTGAGTCAAAGCCTTGTCTGCACCCTGGGAGGCAAGTGGCTGCTGCAAAGCAGCGGGCAGGTCCCCAGGTCCATTTGCAGCCCCGGATCACTGCAAACGCCTGAGCGCAGGGACTCGTCCCTGTGCACCTCACAGTCACTGCCGGGCTGGACTCCTGCGTGACTAAAAGAAATAAAAGGGAAAGCAGCTTTGCCTAACCACAGTACGACTACACAATGTTGAAGGAGAACTCTTAAAAGCCAGTGTCTTTGTAAATGCTGACTTCTGTCAGCATGGTGCTGCTTTGAGACATGTATTTTTACCTGAGGCAGCTTAAAAAAAAAAAATTGTATGTCCTTACTTGGTTTATTTTTTTTTTAATTATTTGAGATGGCAAATGAGGACAAGGATTTAGGGATCTGGAAATACCTGCTCACAGTTCAGAGACCCCAGCAGTACTGAGTTCAGTCCATTAAGGCAGAACTTAGAGCACAGAAAATTCACCCTCCTCTGACGATGAACATGAAAGGGCTACTCCAACAGCTACTTAGGGTATGTTATAAGAATGGCAGCATCTGATTTAGTCCTTTAACTTTTCCAAATTTAAAGGACAGTAGAGTTTATAATAATTTTCCATTTTCATAAGTCACTTCAAGAATCCAAATCTGCTTAAACCCAAATTTTAATATACTAAAAATGGGGGGGAGGGTATCTCTGTTGCCTCCTTCCCACAACTTAAAACACACCAGCTATTAAAGCAGCAAGACATTTAAATGACTATTCATTCTGATTTTTTTTTTAAAGCAGTGCTAGGCTTTCACCTGTATCATTATTATGTAGGCAGTGACAGATGGCAGTGGAAAAATATAAAATAACTCTTAGAGTATTAACTTTTTTCAGTACCGTATGTGTCAGATTCTTTAGCATAAATAAATGGCATTACACAGTCTCATTAAATCTATACATCTGTGTAGTAACTTGCAATTTATGGATATTTTCTGACACAATGTTCAAACCGACAGGTTTAGCTCACATGTTTCTTTTCTCACCATGCCATCTCCAAGTCACCAGAAAAGCAAACAAAAGCAAAACCCTACACTAAATATTCCTGAAGAATTCTATGAGAAGATTTGCTATTCATCATCTACACATATTTAAGGGAATGAGAAGGGAAGAGGGTGGTGGGCTCATGGAAGAAAGGGACTGGAGAGAGTTGGCAAGTAAAACTCATAATTAGGTACCTAAAATTTACATCTCTAATGAGCAAGGAATGACTCCCCAAGTCAGATTAAAACAATAACAACAGGGACACAAACAGGCACATTTTTTCCTATTGCCCACTGAAGCACAGAAAGCCCCCACCACATTTTCACCAGAGCACCCAGGAGCGCTGAGCAGATCCCCCACGGACTGCTGTGCCCAGACAGAGCAGGGACTGCAGGACTGAACACCAAGCTGGAACGGCTCAGGCTGCCGAGGAGCTGAGGCCATCACCGACCACACAGAAAGGTGCTGTGAGTGGCTTTGAGCACCACTCACCATTATCCAGAGGAGCCAGGAAGTTAGAGACGTAAGAGCTGCGTACACTGAAGGATCGGATAGTTCCTCAGGCCTTTCCCAAAAATGTTCCATAAACTCAGCTACTCCATGGGAACTACGTGTCCATCCACCCTGCAGGGCCACGCACACAGGCTCTGATGGATGGTGGAACGAGTTCTTGCTCCTGCAGCCCAGGTTACAGGGGGACAGCAGGGACACGGCAACTCCTGGGACACAGGGCCCTGAAGAAGGTGGGACAGCAGGAGAGGGCTGGCTTGAACACACCAACCTACTCCTCCTAGGAGCACTTCCAGGTCCGCCTTCATTCATCCTTGACCAGGAGCAGGGCAGCTGTGGGGACCTCACGGCTGCTATAGTCCCAGTTAAAAAGACTCTTTTTGGGCAATAAGTTGTGTTTGGGAGCCCTCCCTTTAACACAAGAGCCCGCTGGTCCAGGCTGGTGGAACAGGATGCAGCACCGCTTGCTGTTACCAAACATTTATTAAAGATGTCAACAAAAGATAAAAATCTGTAAATGCAGCCACAGTCCCGGAACAAGGAGTCCAGCAGCCCTGCAACCTCAGTCCCCACGGCTGTGTTTCAATAGGTACCTCCCCTTTCAACTCCTTTGGCAGTGCCTTTGGAGATGTTCTCCCAAGAGCTGTAAAGGATCTGGGGAGCTGTTCATTGAGTATCAATGAACAATCCTGCCTGAACACCAAGTTACACCTTAGACAAACTCAAACCCAGGTGACACATTCCCAGTGGAAAGATGAAATTTGGCATTAGCAGCAACTCCTGCACGTCACACCCTTTTGTCTGCTTGGGTAAAGGATCTGTTGGGAGCTATTTAGGGACTGGCTCTTTTCCTCTAGGAGGAGCTGGTATTTCTGCCTAAAATTAAGATGGCTTGACACTTCCTACGATGAGGCCCTGTTTTTTACTTGCTTATCACTTTGCCAAAAACAAGTTGGGCTGAAATGTATAGACAATATTTTAATTTTGTGAGTGTGTGTGAAACTGCAAATCAAAACAGTTGAACTGGCTCTGACAAAGAGGTCAGAGAAACCACCACCCCTGGTTCTTAGTGTTCAGGTCAGGTGATCCACAATCAGCCAAAATAACAAAGCCTGCTTTCCTATGGATTTGTACCCACAGCCTCTTTCAAGGTCTCCTTCCTTGCAGGAATTGCAGTTTGGGTACCTGCTGCCAAGCAGAATGAGTAACTTTAAAGTTCCACTCGCCTTTCCCCTCACTAATGAGGATCAGTAATCCCAAGAGATCCGCTGACCATGCAACTTCATCTCATGGGTACACTTCTACTGTGTCAGTACAAGAAAAGTCAGACCCAGAGACAAAACATCACTGACATGCCTTACTTTGGTTTTGAGGACAGGTCATGTGCATTTAAAAATCATTACTCACTGCAATGAAAAGAAGGAAAAAAAAAAATAAGAAAGAAAAGGGGGAAAAAAGTGGCATCCTAAGAAGTTCACTAAAGCCCTTTAAAGTGCATAATTCCATCATCATACTGTACATAGCACACGATCTCTGAGGGGTAATTATCCATAGATTGGAAGCCAGTGTGAATAGACACACAGTCAATATGATGTGCTTGCTGCTGCTTCTTTTTTTTTCTTTCTTCTTTCTTTTTTTTTTAAAATCAATTTTAATTGTTGTGGATCTATTTCTGCTAATAAAAGAGAGTGAACTGATTCTGGTCGGATAGATTTCTGGATACGGAAAATGAGTGAGCAAAACATGTGAGAGTACTTACTGTATTACCAGAAATATTTATAAATGGCTCTTCCCTCCCTCAGCTGGCAGAATATCAAAGCACTGAGGAAGCAGCACGGATGGCTTCTGAAAGGATGGAGAAAGCAAAGGTCCACTCCTCCATCACCAGCCTGGGAAAGCAATGCCACAGAGCTTCAGCAGAAGCTCAGGCTGGAACTGCTCTAACAGCAACATCTCCCCTCTTGTTAAAGGGCGAGCACTACTGTGAGTGCAAACTGTATCAGAAAGGATCACAAATGAGCCCCTACAGGGAATATATAATGTGTCTACTGGGTTGGAACAATATATGAACCGGAGATCCAAGGTTTTTTGTAACGGAGATGTGATTCCCAGGAATGTCAGTCATTCCAGCTGAGGACAATCATGTTCTCTGAAGGCTTGATGCCTCCAAATACCAAGCTTAACCCAGACTCTTCGGGCTTGACAGTACTGAAATGTTCCCTTTAAAACACAGCACTATCACAATGCATTCATCAGCTGCATTTATATCAGCGAAATAAAAACATGGAGACAAGCACATTTATGAGGGGCGCATACAAATCACCCCTACCCTTGTATGACAACTTGGCTGTGCCAGGAAGGACTCTGTCCCCCAGAGCTCCTGCAAAGGGGGTTTCTGCAGAGATACACACTACACGCACAGCAGTACCATGATGCAGATTCCTTGCAGGGACATGTGCCTTTGCATAACTCCCACCTGCACACAGACCAACTGTCTAGAACTGGATTAACCAAATATACACTCCGAACTTGATCTAACATCACAATTTGCTTCCATGTATCCCACTTGTGTGGACTGCAGATTTTCCTGGGAGAGATGAGCGCTCCGTTGGCTGCTGTGCTCCCAGCTGTCCCTGTGCGCAGCTGGTGCCACGGGAGTGTCCCCAGCCTGCTCTCCATTCCCAGCGGTGGAGGACTACAATAAGGTGCACCAATTTCCAAGTTAGCCTGTGCATGTGAAAATGCCTGGGGGGTCCTGATTCAGTGCAATACTTAAGCAATCACTGATCTTTAATGTTAAAGTCAACAGGACTTCGGTACATCCATAGGTAATTACATGAATTCATCACTGGGCTGAGCAAGCATGTTCCAGCTCACAAAAGCAACGAAAGGACAACGTGCAGGAAGAACGAAAAGCCTTCAGGAAAGGATTAGCAGTGTCACAAGTTAAACATCTCCTCCCTGATGACATACAGGATCGGGTCAACTGTGCAGGCAAGCGAGAATGCTGTAGCATGAAGTCACAAATGGTACAGCCAGCTCAAACTACTGCCTGTAGTAGCTCTGCAGGTAACAAATACAGAATACTAACGTACAATAAGCAATACTTTAATAGCTCTACTCTGTAGAAGAGGTAGGGATTTTTCAGTGTTTAACTGCACATCATTGCTATTCCAGGTCTTCTACTTGGCTGTTTTAACTTACCTAGCAGATTCAAGTGTAAGAAATAACAATAAACCTCTCTGTAATCAACCCCTGAAACCCTGCAACTCTTGCTTTACGGTTCTAAAAACCATAACCTAGGAGGGCTATAACCTAATAGCGATATGCTGTCATTAACTGGCTACTGAATTACAACAAATAATGTGGAAGGACCTGAGCAGCAACTCCGCCCTGCTATTTTAAAAATAGATTGCTACCTATTTGGTGACAATATGAACACATCTCAGTTATATAGTACTAAGCAACCTAACACTAGTTATGACCAATCTTGGGCTTTAAAAAAAAAAAAGCATTATTTAAAAAATCGCCTTAATCCACACTAAATATACAAGTTCTTCAGATGATTATGTCTTCTCATAAGTACAGGAAATATCAAGAATTTACAGTAGGTCGTTTGAGTCCCCTCGTTTACAGCAGGCAGAAAGTAGTTCAGCACCTGCTGAAATAATTGCCGAGCAAGGAAAAGATAAAGATATAAAGCAAATTTATTGGCTGTCTAGCAGACTTTACATTCAATTTTCCCTTGTCACATTCTCATCAAGTGTATGTACCTGCACAATTCTAGTTGTGAAGGCTACGGTCACAGCCATGCTAGATTCAACTACCCCTGTGCCAAATTTGATCTGAGGGGTTCAGGAAGGCGGTGTGTGTGCTCTCAGGCAGGAGATATAATTTTATATATCACGTGCCATGCTTCATTAATCTGCTTGCATGTGCACAGGGAGTCCACTGACTTTCTTTAAAGTTCTGGAACATTCACAACCACCTTTATTCACGCATATATGCTAAAGACTCTTTGCAGAAAGTGACTTGCTCATATAACAATGCCTTGTTACTACTCTGTTGCCAGGTTTCTGGCCTGGGGCTTTGGGATCAGCGGCTTCCTTAAAGATACCATCAACAGGGGATTCTCACTCTAGGGTAAGAATAAAGCATCTACCATGAGGCAGAGCCTGAGATGTTTAAAGCTTGGAGATTTATTTCAGGCAGCTGCACCCCGCACACACGGAGGTGGAATATTCCAGTCTCCAACTTTCAGTTCTGGTAGGAGACATAAGGAAAACAGAGTTTTCACAGTGACTACCAAACACAAAGAAATAATCATATGGGTCAAACAAACAGAAATGTTTCATTTGCTACGAAAATCATTTGAATTGACTCAAGACATTTGTTTGGGCAAAAAGAAAATAAAACCTTTCTGAAGTTGTGTCACCTCCCCCTTTCAAGTGCTGGCCGTTTTGAGCTGAAATACGTAATTCTGAAACCAACATGGAAATGTTTTCTACTTTCAAACATCAAAAGCCATTTTAGTGTTGCTGAAGCTTTTTCTCCCCCAACATTTTCATCTAACTTGACTCAAATTCCATTCCAGTCCTGCTTACAAGCTGCCTTTTTCAACAAATTTATTATTTGTCATTTCCACCTAGTGGTTTCCACAACAAGCTCATTCCCAGCAGGCTGTAAGGATGCAAACCAGTGTCAAGCCAGTCTTTCGCATCAGGAGCTAAGGAAGCATTGCGCTCCTTTAAATTAAAGAATTTCTGAAACGGGCATTGTTTAAATAATTATTTTTTTTTTAAATTAAAGAAATAAAAAGGCAAGCATTTGAAATCTCTGTATGTCCTTAATTATACCATGACAATTACATAATATCTTGGAGAGTGATACAGCTAAGCCTCCTATCCTGTTCTTCAGCACAGATGGCTAATTCAGAAGCCTTCACTGGCTGCCCAGGCACAACATGGACAAAGGAGCTCTGCAACCACTACATCTCCATGGTCCTGGAGCTGCACCCTCTGCTGTACCTGGAAACAATGCACCTGACAATTACCCTGGGGTGGGAAGGGGGCAGCCGATGGAATGACAAGGCTGAGAACAAACAGAAAGGCTGTGTGTGTCTGTGTGAGCAGCGCCATCCCCCAGCGCAGGGCACAGGCTCTTCAAGGACTCAGCTTTCCTCTCCTACGGCACTTCCTGCCTACCTGGTACAACCCTGGCTTCTGCTCTAGCTGTGCTCCCAGACACAGGTGAGACCAGGGAAGTCAGCATGAGACTGCTATAGATACTCCAGTGCCTTGCTGAATTTATAAATCCCTTCACTTCTCTGGGCTCTAAACTTCCACTCAAGATCAGTTAAGACACTTTCATAAATCTTACTTGGCATCTAGTTGCATCCTTAGGTGCCTAAACACATGTTTAAACAGGAATCTAAATCTCTTTGCAACTCAGTTCATCTACAAAATAGACGTTGTAATTCTTTATCTTACAGGGGTTCGGAGACAATAAATTGATTAGCGTTGGAGATTAATGTTCATGTGCTGAAGTCAATGGAAGCAGAAACAAATCCTAATTCAGGGTGACATAGAGCGCTTACAGGACTCCCAGCATTTGTAAAGCCAGTGCCTTCTCTGTCACGGACAAGATACATCTGCTTGCAAAGAAACTTGCACCATCTTCACTCCATATATTTTGGCTCAAGCTAGAAGTAGCAGTCTGCCTCTTTTATGAGCCCTTCAGAAAAAAATATCTCTGTACAGCCTTTAAATTATCTACTGTTGGGTTCAATGAATTTGATGAAGAAAAGCTTGGAACATAAATCCAAGTGACAACTGAAGTTTAACACAGGCTGCAAGGAAGAGAAAGGCAGGCAGGACTTTGCATATGTTTGCACAAAAGAGAAATTGTTCGAGCGAGTGGGAAGAAATTTCTAAGGCTGATGCCTTATAATATGACCCCATGCCAGTTGAGATGTCTTTCATAAAGACCACATCACGTGCTGTTGATTCCATGACTCATTATTTCCAATGTTAAAAGTATGGCTGGATACCATACCAAGAAGGGAAATGATTTTGTGTCACTACAGTAGTTTTTTCTTATTATTGCAAACAGAATCCGTTGATTAAAGCACACAGAATCTGGATGTTGATTTAAGGCAAAATAGGTAATTAATAGTAATTTGGAAAGAAGAAGAAACAACATCTGCTAAAGTAGCACCTCCTTGAAGAGACAGGGAACAAAATCATATCGAATATCTAATATTCAATCCATTTTTATACGCTATAAACAACATGACGAGAGCCAGCTTTAAAGAGGGGTTGCACGAACAGAAAATATCAAGGCTGACATTGTGAAAGTCATGAAGATGAAGCAGACCTTGATCCAGGTGGAAGGAAGAACCTCTACCTCCCTTTGGCATCTGCCAGACACTTAGAGCACTTACTCAGGCTGATGGAGCCGAAGCTCTCCGTGGCACTGCTGCAGCCTCTGCCTTCTAAGCTGGCAAGGGTGTTGATCACGCATCTGTTTTCATCACAAATTCCATCTGGATTTTAGAATTCTCAATTTAGATCTCATCAAGACTCACACACATCTGCAGAGAGCTTTGATTTCTAGACACCAAAGGCTTCCAGTGGGAAAAAGCTGCTCTGAATAGTTTCCCACCCACTCTCACAGCAAGACTGATAACAGTGCATTTGTGCCAGTGTTTTTGGACAGAAGAGGTACGCACACATATATACATAAATGCAGACACATGTGCTGCTGCTGGTGAAGCTCTGCTCTTTTCTTAGCTTGGGTCTGGATGTCCTTGACTGAAAAACATCACAGCAGCCTGAACTCATCAGTCTGCCCTGAGCCCAGCAGCACAGGTTTTAATGAGGAAATATCTGCTGATAGCTTTTGTTTCTACTGTACCTTTAATTGTTGGCGGGAGAATTTAGGAAAGGACATGGATGTCAGCTGGATACCAAACATCACTGGCCACTGGTCAATCATCAAACAGCAGGGCTGAATGGAATGGATTTGACCCAGAGATTACCAGTTTTTCAAAATATTACTTAAATAGATTAGATGACACATTCTCAGCCAAACATACACCAGAAAATGGGACTGTTATCCTACTATTTGCTCTCTTTTTGGAAAAAAAACAGAGGGCAAACTTTCAAAACTTTCAACCTTCTTAAAAAGGCAGTGAGCTTTCTGCATTCCTGACCTTTCACTTGCAGAGGGAATGCTGATTTCTTGCTGAGCTACGGCTCTGATCATCCCTGCCAAAGCTAAGATGTACAAGAGCTGGCTTACCCTTGTTTCCACTGGCTGCTGGAGCACGCCAAAGAGACTGTGTGCCCTCCTGCCTCCAGCACCCAGCCAAGCAACGTGATACTTTTCAGAACCTTATATAGCACTTTAAGAGCTGTATAGAGGAGCTCGAAACAGGATGACACAGAGGGCAGTGGTGCAGGGAAGTTGAGAAATGTCTTCTACTTTTGCTCTCAAGCAGATCAAATGGTCAGTTCCAAAGTGGGGCATGATCAACTCCCTAACTTTTTGGACGCAAAAGTTAGCTGAAAGACTAGAATAACACAGAGTAGGAGTGGAAGTGGATGTGCTCACCCACAGACAAAAAAAGAAGGTTTATTCAAGCATTGCAGTATGACAATCATGCAATGCAAATGCCCCAGTGAAGTGAAAATGTGCAGTCAGTCCTGGAGCCCGAGGTTTCAGCATTCCCAAGGCAGGGCAGCAAACTGCAGCACTCTGGGAGCGGCCTTTGGCGGTGTCATTTCTCCCAGTAAGCCCAACAGGAAACACTAGTGCTGAACGACTACTTATAAATACCCGAGCTACCGATAGAACATCAAAGCTTGTGCCTACAGATCCTATACAGTGCCAGGGTCCCTTCCTGCCCAGTGCTGTTTTACCCAATGTAAGGAAAAGGTGAGACTGAAGAAAGGTCCGTCAGGAGGTCTGTACCTGCCTACTCATCTATGCTGTTATTTACCGTGGTGCCTAAGATGTGCCATAGTCCTATGATACTACTTCTGAATGAAGAAAAAGGGATCCGTGTTTCATTTTACAACCATTGCAGCACAGATCTGGGGTGCTCCCTACCAATATCAGCACAGACAGGCTGCATCTTCAAGCCCGAGGAGAAGAGAATTTGGCCCGAGATGTTAAAGGGTTATTTTAAGGAATGCTTTTCTCTTTCTCCCTTCTCTCTCTCTCTCTCTCCCTTTGTTTGTTTTGGAATTGATACCAGGAAAAAAAAAATGTAACTAGGAAACAGAATACATAACCGCCTGAGGTGATGTACAAGAAGTTTCTTCGCATTCTCTGACTTTTTCCTGGTTAAAACCAGTTTGCCTGGGGATGGGCCAGCTCGGTTTCGGCTTCTCCTGCTTTCCCAGCATTCCACAGAATAGCATGACCTTCATTAACTCAACACAGCAACTGGATCCAGCTAACAAAATCCAACACATGTAGGCACTTGTCCCCCTCGTCCTCAAGGGTAGAGAAACACGGATACCGTTGTTCCAAAACTGGCCTTGTCATTTCCAGTCCTTATCCTCGCACAACAGATGTGATCAGGACTGCTCCTTGCTGGTCAAAGGCTGCAGCAGCTTCTCTGCACCCTTTCTGCTCGCTGGATTAACACCCAGTTGCTCTCTTAACTGTGGATCTAGTGAGGGAACTTCTTAAAAAAATTAGTTTACAAGAAATGATAAATAACTAGTAGCCAGGGCTCTATACTTGTGTTGGCTGGGTGTCAGGGCATTTGTTACTGAGAATATGGACTTGTCCATATTTAAAAAAAAAAAAAAAAAATCCCCCAAAACCAACAAACCAAACAATAACAGAAAACTTCAGAGTTGTAACAGTCTGGACATGGTTTGATGCATTAGGGG
This sequence comes from Mohoua ochrocephala, assembly GCA_013398855.1. Taxonomy (NCBI): domain Eukaryota; kingdom Metazoa; phylum Chordata; class Aves; order Passeriformes; family Acanthizidae; genus Mohoua; species Mohoua ochrocephala. The sequence continues at coordinate 689,612 of VZTA01004148.1, forward strand.
GCATTGGGGAAGGAAAGGGCTAGTCAGCCTGCAATATTACGTATCTGGAGATACAACAAGATAGTGGGGAACGCGCTGAAGATAACAGACCGGCCTCATATTTCAGTATTTATTCAAACTTTTCATGTTTTCAGCTGAAATTCCACTTTAAAAAAAAAAAAAAAAATCCAAGAGCTATGGGTAGCAGAAAGCAGGACATTATTATGAGCTAAAATAAAGCAAGCTCTTTACCATTCACACTCAGGACCAGCACCCACAAGCCCAGACTTGGCAGTGGCAGGTCTTACACATTGCCTACATCCTGCTACCTTCAGTTTTTCTGTATTGACAGGTGAGTGATCGAGAGAAGCTTCAGACCTAGTAACTTCAAAATTGGACTCTGCACCTCTCTAGGGCAGAGAACTGCAGTAAGAGGACTGCATCCTTTTATTCATTATGCTGTTTTTCAGGCTATCACTTGTGACAACCTCACAAGTGCTAAACTGGATCTTTACCCACAAAGGCTCCTTGAGTGAAGCCAGCCCTTTGCGAAGCAGCAGTGCTGCCCAACGACAGGTCCAGAGGCAGTCGCTGAAGCCTCAAAGCCTAAAGCTACTGTGAGTCAGTTCAGCTGCAGACGAGTATCTGTTCTAACCAGGGGCAGCTGGGTGTGATGCTGGTCCAGTCACTTCCGCAAGGAGATGAAAGCTGGCACACCTCCTACTCAGGGAGGTGTTCTTCCACCTAAGAACGAGGAAGACCCTTGACCATGATGTAAGTCTAAGCACTTTCCAGACTGAGACTCTTTTCCCCATTCCGCAAGAGTCACACAAAACTCCATGAAGTCTACAGATTAAGTAATCAGAATGGAGATGGGCAATGGGAGACAGAGGAGGAATAAGCCTGAGTGAAGTGTTGCATAAGCAGCGTTAATGTTTCAGTGGGGTTGGTTAGTTTAGTTTGTCATATCAGCAAAATAAGCAGAGGAAAGTGAAAGTGTTTCATATTTATGAAGTTCCATAAATAGTTCTCAGGACTTTGCTCCTTGGTAAGGATTCCAGGTACCACAGTAATACCAGAAGGAATAAAAAGTACTATCAAGCTTGTACAGCAGTCACTATATCTCTGTTATTTGAGCAAACGGAGAGGTGTCTGTCATTTTTATCCCCAGTTTAATCTCAGAAATAATCATCTGGTGGTGTGTATATTTAACCAAATTCCTCACTCTAGAGCACAAGAGTTCCACCATCAGACAGCACCCTGGATGCTGCTACAAAGATCCTTACTGTTAAGAGCACATATATCAAAACAACCACTGCATTTAAAGTAACCAACATGAGAGGTGTCCTTGCCATACTCAAATTCCAGAACGGTTTTGGGCACACATTCCCATCTGCCTTGGTCCTTCCCCACGGGGAGTTTAACCATCACTTCACCATTTACTGCTGCAAGGGCAAATTTATGCCACCTAGTTTTACAGATCTAACAGCTAGTTATCCAAGTCCCTGCTAGCACTGTCTAGGTTCCCTGTGAAGTCAATCCAAAGAAATAAGCATCTCCAGAGGGCAAATAACTTCATCCCACCTGTTCTGTGAGATGATGTTTTCTGGAGAAGCATACAGTAACAAGGTAAAATGACTAGTTTGGACTAGATACTTCACCTCTGCAAGGCTGAAATTCTTCCAAATGAACTCCACGCAGAAAGCACTATTCAGTGCACAACTTCACAGATCCTTCCACAGACGCTGGAAAATCTTTTATCAGCTGTTTCAGCTGAAACCATTTATTACTAAGACAATGGTCCTTAATCATCTTCAGAGCAAGTCATTCTTGGCAGATAGCAAGTAAAGCTGGACTATATTGCTATGCCTCCCCAGCTTTGGGGGGGATGCTCAGATGGCCCACCACCCCCCTCTGTTCTACTTTCTTGCTTATTTTGGTCCTTCAAAAATCCTAAAATTACATGGTTTACCCATGCCTTCATTTCCATGTTTTACACGTGATGTTCACGTCCTGTTCTTACAATATTATAGGCCTCGTCTGGCTTTGAAGAAAGTTTTAGTCAAGAGTGTTTTATGTTACTGGAATTGCTTATACAAAATTCCCTTTTACAGATTAATTTATGAGAGAAGAAAATCCTGTACTTATCTTAATTACTTTATTGATTCTTGGAAAAAGAAATACAAAATCAAGATGGGAAGAAGGAATGATAACATGCACTTGTCTTCCATATACAGTCAAAATCCTTCCATTGATGCTGTTTTATAATGCCCAAAAGCCACTCTTCTGCTCTAGAGTGGTAAAAACCGACCCTTTTCTTTCCCCCATTCCCATGACAGAAACAACTACAGAGAAACAGCAGGAGGGGAAAGACATGGAGAGACGGACCAAACTATGAAAGCTTTAATATACTACAACTTTACAACAAGGTTACGAGCATTCACGCAGAGCATCGTACAGCAAGGCAGGACCTATTGTTACGCCCCTGTGAAACAGCAAAAGGAAAACCACCACTAATGAAGGGGGTAGGATGGTTTAAGGAATCCAGAGAATGGCAGGATTCAGACACATTAGGATGAGGAGAGATTGTTAGGATCTCCTGGTCTGACCTCTCTACCCCCACTGAGCTTCTCTTGTCCATGCCTGCACAGAAGCCACAGCTTGTTGGCTTTTCCCTAAAGCACTGACACTCTCTCCATGGAAGACAGGGCAGGGAGCTCAAAGGTTTCTGAGCAGCTTGTTTCGCTGCCTTGTAAACAACAGGCACATTACATACCCGGCTCTTCTGGGGACAGGCCTGAGCTCCGATGCTGTGACCATGGTAATTAACTCAGGACTCATTACAGGCATGTTGTGATCTGCCCTGAAAATGCCAGGACACATGGCTGCACTTGGTCATCCATCATGCAAAGCCTTCCTTCCCAGCAAGCTTCCAGCCAGGACACTGAGCAAGGCCAGGTTTAATCCCAGGTTATGAGTGTGCATGAGAGCATACTGCTGGAAAAGAGTGGATTAACAGAAGCTGGAGTTCCTCCTCACTCCACAAGTATTGCTAGGGCTGAAGTCCTGCAGGCTGACTCACACAGTTCCCACCCGCCCTGAAAGAAGCAATCTTCTCAAAGACCTATGAACTGAAACAGAAAAGAAACCCTACAGGTTTGCTGAAAGCGGAAAATACAAAAAAAAAGTAAAAGACTGACAAAAGAAAAGAGCCTAAAGAAACACATGCTTGGATATTTTCTAGGATTTTTTAAAAAGTAATGGAGAAAAATTACTTTCTTCAATTTAAAGGATTCTTACTAAGTAATATTTCTAAAAGCTAGTTACTGCTTAAGAGAGATGTATTGGCTATGTTCTAAACCAGAGCAGCAACATAAAAACTGGAAAATTAAAAAATCCTCTTGCAGAAAACACTGTGTTTTTAGCGTTTGAACTCTGGCTTTTCACAGCTCCAGGTTTTCATTCGATTTTTGAAGCCCAGCCTGGTCACTCAATTCAACCAGAAGAACAGGAATGCACAGCCTGTGGTAGCAAGGACATGAGAACAAGCAGGCAAGGGATGAGGGTCCTATCCTTTCCCTGTTGCCAGGAATAGAACACCATCACGGCAACACCATGAGAGCCTGGGTCCTGATCTGAGGGATGGAAAAACAATCACTTCTTCCTACAGCAAAACTGTGAAGGACCAACAGGTTTTCTGTGCTATTTAAGGAATAAAAAAATATAAAAAAAGAAAACACTAGTTGACTTTTATTAAGAATGGCTGCTCTCAGGTCAGAGGTTCCTCTAACAGGCATTATCACCAATTGGTTTGAGTTCTTTGGTTGCTGCCTGAGCAGAGCTGGAAAGCAGATTAGTACTCCCTGCAGTAAGTTATTGACTGCTATGACTCTCAGGAAGGCCAAGGTGTGGTCCTTGCTGGCAGGTGAGAGGGTGTTTGTTTGCCAGCCTTTCCCCCAACCGGAGGAAAGGTGCTCATAAAGTAAAACTGCAGAAGAAAAGCCAAAAGCGAGAGCCAGGATTCCCGTAAGTGACTTTCTGGTGTTCAGTGGACACACAGCTTTTGACCATGTTGAACCACGGAAGCGTCCTCAGAGCACCAGGGCACCCCACAAGAAACCCGGGGGTTGGAGACATGTGCACGGAGCTGGCTGACCTTTGCTACATCTCCTTCTCCAGAGCCACAGGTAAACATGATCAGGAACGCAGCAGAAAGCACAGATCACGCACGCACCACACAGAGCAACCACATGGAAAACATGGAATGACCACTGTGGTTGTACCAGGCCACTATTAACAGCCTCTAGAGGACATTCCTGTCCTGTCCTGTATTCAGGTGGGATTTAATCAACTGTCTGCCCAACACCCATCCTGGAGGCAGACAGAGAAACATTCTCACCCCTTTACTTCCTTGGGGAGGAAAATGAAACAGAAAAGTGAAGTAGCTTGCTTAAGTCTGCCCTGTGAACCAGAAGTAGATTTCACCACCTCCTGCCTTCCAACCCAGTTCTCATTCCTGCAGACCACAGCACCTCTCAGATCTGCTCCAGGTGGGCAGATAACACTCATGTACTTCATACTCCAGAGGAGGAAAAGTCACAGGGAAAAGGGACTCAAGGATTCAAAGGTTTGGTGTGATTTATAACCAGCACCCTGGGAACAGTAGAGGCTGATAACATTTGAAAGCAAGCAAAGTAAGAGCATAAAATTAGAACTGGAGCTAAGGTGCTGTTCTAAGTGTGATGACCTGACTGCAAACAGCAACTCCTTTCACACTTCCCCAGTGCCCTCAGAAGCCTTCAGATACAAGGCAATTTGGATTTCATTCATGATTCCCTGGTACACCACCAGTTAACATCTCAGCACCCCTTCCCCATATTTTGCCTCCTGTGCAGCAAGAGATTATTTTTAAGTTTCATGAAAAAAACCCCAACTTTATCAACGGTATCACTCCTTAGGGCATTACCAGTGCAAAACCCCAAGGGATGCAAAACTAAATGCCTGGTGTCCTTAAATCTTGGCAAGCGTATTTTCTAGGGGTTTTGGTTGCTGAAAGCTTTAATGACATCAGGCTGTTCAGAGTTATCCTTCGTGGGTGTTTTCATCATTCTGACCTCCTATTCCAAAACACAACTGCTAATTCCTCCTCGTTAGAAATAGGACATTTTAATAAACCTGACAGCTCTACCTCTTATCATTATAAAATAATGCCCCTTACTAACTCCTGGCTGTACAAAGTTTGACTTGAAACTGAATCGTAGGCTCTGGAAACAAAAAGATATCGTGGCTAGACTTACAGCAGTTAGCACAAAAATTCCCAGGTGAAACACTCCATGGTCAGAGGCTCTCAAAAAGAACACACTGAACTTCAGAGCCCTGAAGTTACAGGCTAATTTCAGTACTTGGTGAATCTTAAAATAAAGCCTCCATGCGAGCCTTTTTAGGATTGTGGCCCTCATTTGTTTCTAACTGAAGAAATGAAAACTATCATTACACGGCTCTGGAAAAGGCTTATTCCCAAATAGATCCTATTTACAGGTCAAAATTCTACCCTCTCATATTTACATGCAACTACCATAAAAAAAATTAAATACTGTTCCCTGAAGATCATGGGACTGTGCAAGCGCCCACAGGCTCCTGAGCATGTTCAGCCTGGAGGCTCCTCTGAGCAGCATCTGTTGCTCCCTTGCTCTTGTGGGTGCTGGGGCATGGCTGCGGTGCTAGGGCTGCCCTGGGCTGGGAGGGTCGATACCCAAAACCTGAGCACTGCTGGCCCTCCCTGCCTGTACACACCAGCTCACTTAGAGCCAGCCCAGAAGCTGCATTCACATCTCTGACCACACTGGAGATGGACTCTTGAGGGGAGCAGAACAACCCCGAAAGCTTTTGAAAAACCAGTCCTTGAAGTCTAATTTCAAAGTCAAACTTTGTGCCTCTCACAGGCCTGATAACTTAGTGGTTACAGAAAAAATGAGTTTCTACAGAAATAAGAACGGTGCTGCACCTTAGTTAATTTAAGAGTTAAGGCTTTCAAGATCACTGGCATTTTTCCTGCCTCCTTGAAAACCCCGTCTCAGCCATACCTTGGTAGGCCAACAGAGATGAAACCAAGATGTCAAATTTTTAAATCAAAATCACCTGTCAGGATGATGGAGTGCAGCATTTCCTGCTGAAAATAATTTTCAGTTTCTTTTGATTAAAAAAATACATTTTTTGTTTGTTTGTTTTAATGCTCCTTGTGAGAGAGCCAATCTGCATGGCAGCCCCCTCCCTCTCCACGCTGCTGCTGAATTTTGATTGCGTGGGGAAGACGGGATGGCTGTTAACCTCTGTATCATCGGGTCAGCATCACAACAACATGCTCCTCCAGCAATCCTACACCTCCTGTCACAGCATTCCTCTACCTCCGCTTGTTTTTCCAAGTTTAATTAAAATCCACTGCAGTTTTTTTCCCATCTGCTCTGAGGGGTTGAGTGGCTCGGCCGTGTTTCTGCTTCTGGAAAGCAGCAGGAATAGAGGGGTTAATGCTCTGTATTCAGAACAAAAACCACAAAACCGAGGCAGATCTGCACTCATCCAATCCATTCCCTGACAAAACTTGTTGCTAGTCCTGTCTGCACCATCCTAGATCTCCCAGGTTTCACTGGCTTCTAGCCAAAAGTGTCGTTTTACTCTCATAATGAAGGGGGCCAGAAGGATTTATCTTTCCCAACCTCTCCCTACATTATGTCCATCCCTGCAGAGCAATCTTCTTGTTTTTCCACATTTTCTTGCAGTCTGAAACCCTCCCAAGGGCATATCCCCAAGGATCTGCTGAGACGAAGGGCTTCTCAGCTTACAGCTTCTGCCTACAGTGCTGTATTTAGCCCATTAAAAATCCCAATAAGGTTACACATAAAAGCTCCTTCAAAGTTTTGGCTCTGACACTTTACTCCTCACCTTCTAAATCAAGTTATGCCTTATTTGAAAATCTTCAGAAATTGTTTGGAGGAGTGAATGACCTATTCTGAGGCTTTAAAATTAGATCAAAAGTATAAAGTTGCTTCCTCCCAAGCCACTGTATTACTAAACAAGGAAACGGTCACACAATAAAATTTCCACAAGAAGAATGGAGTCTGTAAACTGAAGCTGTCACAGGTGAAGGAGGAAGGGGGGGGGGGGGAAGGCTGATGCTGCAGTATTTATTAAAATCCTGCAAGTTAATTCAACAATATACAAATTACAGCTCCCACCTTTCAAACTGCATCAGAAACTGCCTCCCCCAAAACAACCACCCCTCCCAAAAACCCCACATCTGCAGGGTTGAACATTCTCCCTAGGCAGTAAGTGCAGGCTGAGAGACTCAGGTTAAGGGGGGAGATGCCAGTTTTGCCTTGATCTGCTCAAGTCATCTGCTACTCTGCTGGAGTCTGGGGCTTAGAGACAAGTACAAAGTCTGCCCACTGGGTCTCTCCTTCCCCTTTCCAGTCTCTTTTCCCCCTACAACATATCCTGACCGAGTTAGTCACGATATTCCCACTGACTCATGAAAGCCCTCCCAAAGCAGGGAAAGCACACCTGAAATGCAATCAAAAAAATCCAGCCCTGTATAATGGTATGGCAGGTTTCTCCGAAAGGTTTTTTTCCCCTGGGCCTGGAAGACTAATCCAACATTAAATTGTTCTCCTGCTGGCCTATGAAGAAAACTCGACAGTAAAAGATCTGCAGCTGGAACTTAACAAATAATCCCACTGACAAGGAACAAATACCTGTTCTTCTAACGTGGCTGCCGTGACTCCACTGGCTCAGGCACTACTAGAGCTGGAGTAGAAACCTTCCTTATATTTAGGTTAAGCGAGCAAATACAAATTTAAAGCAGGGGGAAGGATCCTGAAGCCAGTAAGCACTATTTTTACACACTAATTGCTGATAAAACCACACTTAGGGAAAGAATGAACAGCCATTGTTCCCCATTGCCATGGTCTACTGAAGGGAATCTCAACTAGATCAAGCCTGCCTTGAGTTTTACTGTGTGTTTTGATTCTAGCTTTGATAAGGTCACACCTTAGAAGAGCCATGCATAGTGTAACAGATGGGGATAAAGCTTTCAGCTACTCCCAGACTCCGCTAATAGCATTTCTAAGAGAAGAAAAATCAAATTTTTTTTATATTTATATAAATAGGTATGGGTTTTCAAGTTACTTTGGTTCCCACCTCATCCCACCAACCCACACATGGATGATTCTGCTGCAGTGGAGGCTGTGACGGCTGAGAGCGCAGGGGCAAATACCCACTCAGGCAGGAGGAGCACCTACAGCTGCCTCTCCATGGACCAGCATCACGCCTGGCCTCCCTGCCAAGCCACAGTCCTCAAGGAAGCAACTCCAGCCACGAGCTCTGTAAACCCGCAGATCCCCACACCCAACACTGACATGCCTACAGTGTCAAAGACCAGTTTGTGCCCAGACCTTTCTTCCCGAACAAGGCAGCCATCACCCACTGCTCTTCACTCCTGGCACCAATTTCACACTCTGAATTCACCCCTCTGAAGCCTCAGACTCTGCCTTCGGGCCCCTTCCTGCTGCCAGCTTGGGATCCAATCCATCTTGGGTGTCACTGGTAAGAGAGCAGCAGTGTCAACTACAGGATATACTACAGAATTTTAAAAAAATAACAAAAACATAGAATAGTGAGGTAATGGTGACCTAATTTCCTAGACCGGCTGTCTGCTAACCACAACTTTTAGGTTTCAGAGACTTTGGCTCACTATCAGCTTGCGCTAAAAATGCCTTCTCTGCAAACCAGAAATAAGCCTATTACGTTGTTTTCAGATAATACCATTAAAAAAAAAAAAAAAGAAAAAAAGAGAAGGAATGCCACAAACTTGCATCCCCATGAATAACAAACTCAAGACCTTTTTTACTCATGTCAAACTTTTACAAGGAATATGACTTATTGTATAGAAAGGAGCTTAACTCTCATCCATCACAAGAATGACGCTGTCACATAAATGACCCCATACCAAAATTTCTACGACACAGACTTCATTTCCAGTGAATTATATAAGAAAGGCCTTCAGTTTAGTATCACTTTATATCCAGTAAAGAGATAAGAGGTAACATTATTAGCTCTAATGCAGAAAATGAACTGTGGTGGGAAAGTTTTGGAAACTGCATGCCACAGGAATGAAACGCTAGCATAATGTGGACAGCAATGTGCTTAAGACTGCGGCAGCTGGACTGAGGCAGAAGAGGTCATGCTTAGCAAAGCCTCTGGAATTCCCAGGGATGGTACTGCAGTGACATGAAGGAATTTCGCGGGATGTTGTATACTCAGAGTGCTAAAATGCAGAAGATTCTGCACCAGACAGCAGCAGCTAAGGTGAAAAGTTTTGGAAGAAGATCTAAGGAGGAGCCTATGCAGTAAATAGAGATAAGGGCAGGAGCCAAAGGGTGCCAAAAGTGAAAATATTTCAGGTTGGGATGAAATAACAAGATGACTCCAGAAGTCAGTTTAAACCTCTATTTAAAAATATATATGTAGTTATTTACTTATAAAGGCTCTTCTTATCTATTTATGTGTTTGACAGAAGTATAGCAAGAGCAAAATGTGGTTGTGGTCCACTCTCCCCTCACCATGTTTCAGTGTATAACATTTGCACATCATTTTACAGTTGCTAAAAAGCAAAGTAATGAAATTAAATTGAAAGACGACTAGATCAGTGAAGGAACAGAGCCATCATATGTCAAGTGATGTTTGATAGATGTGAGCCTGAAATAGCTTCATCAGTTTACAGCCATGTGTGCCTACACTTGTTCATGCTTGGGGGTTAGTGTGCACGAGTGCTCAAAACCACAACTCAGCACATCAGACAACGCAAAAAACCAAGATGAGGCTGTGTTTACATGGGTCACAAGACCACGTCAAGATGTTTGCTCTGGAAACTAAAAGAGTTACAGAAAAGCTGCAGAGGACAGGAGGACAAAAGTCTAGCCAAGTTTAAGATGGGGCTTAAGGAAACTGAGACAGAGTTGCCTCCTCCACGATTACGGTCAGTGAGGCTCCTCCATTTGTAACCAGGGATCATGGCAGAAACGTGGCTGAGAAATGCCAGTACCACATATGGGAACCAGTAAAGAAGCAAAGTATGGGGTTAATCCATCTAGAAAGCTTCATTCAACAAGGCTCTTAGGCGCACACTCAAGTCTGATACCAGCCCAAGGGGCTTGCTAGTGTCTTCAGACCACTGGGGATGAGGAGAGCATTACTCAAAGGTAAACAAGCACATAAATGTTCAAAGAATAACTTGTGTTGGAAGGGACCTTAAAGACCATGTGTTTCCTACCCCCTGTCATGGGCAGGGACACCTTCCACGAGACCAGTTTGCTCCAAGCTCCATCCAACCTGGCCTGGGACACTTTCAGGGATGGGGCAGCCACAGCTTCTCCGGGCAACCTGTGCCAGGGCCTCACCACCCTCACAGGGAAGAATTGCTTCCCAATATCCCATCTAACCCTGCCCTCTGTCAGTTTGAAGCCATTCACCCTTGATCTGTCACCCTAGGCCCTTGTAAATAGTCTCTCTCCATCTTCCTTTTCAGCTCCCTTCTAGTACTGGGAGGATGCAAATAGGTCACCTTAAAGCTTCCCTTTCCAGGCTGAACAATCCCAATTCTCTCAGCCTTTCCTCACAGCAGAGCTGCTCCATCCCTCCGATCATCTCAGTGGCCTCCTCTGGACTGGCTCCAACAGGTCCATATTCTTCCTGTGCTGGGTCCCAGAGCTGGAGGCAGCTCTGCAGGTGGGGTCTCACCTGAGGGGGGGCAGAGGGACAGACTCTTCCCTCGCTTCTGCCCACGCTGCTTTTAGTGTGCTTCCAAAATCAGATCCAAGACATTTGCTAATATCGATTAACTAGTATAAATCCCAACTCACTTTCTCAAGGGCATATTATTACTATTCCAGAAACAGTCCAATGAAAAACAATCAGGGAAAAGCCAAATACCAAACTCTATACATTATCAAGAACAACTGAAGGAGGCAGGTTGATTCCCAGCAGAAGAGACAATTTTGAGGAGACCTTTTTGAGTTTTTTTATCAGTACAGGAGGGACAGACATCGTTCACACGCCAACTGTTTCACAGGGGTAAAAGGTCCAGAAATGAAGCAGCAGTGTAAAAAGAAGAACAGAAGTACACAGATTTGTTTCAATGCCTGGTTAACTCAGGCAAATGTAACTTGGAGAAGAAATCTGAAGTTTTTAACCGAGCTTAGAGCAGACTTACTAAATGGCAGTCCTGGATGAATCCACCTAAGCTCCTGGATCTAGTGGTTTGTGTTGGACCAGTCGCTGCTGAAAAGCCAGCCAACAGCAAAGTTCCAGATCCAGGAGCTCAGAAGGAATAAAAGACAGTAAGCATAGGCCACCTGATACTCCTTTTAGAAAAGTGAAAAACAAAAGGATTCCAAAGACTGCCTCCTTTCCCTAAAATGTCCTCAATTTTGCTAGTTACGCCACCATCAAGCAGACAAAAAGCATCAACTTTGCTCATTTGCACTGAGCTAAGAATCTCAAATGCTACAGATCACTGAGAGGGTTTAAGAAAAACAGGAAATTTACCATTCTTATCACACAGCATGTCCTATATCCAGCGAAATATTAGGAAAGCCCTTGGTCTCTCAAAATATCCCATATCTAAATGGCAATCATGAGCTCCTCTAATGTGTCACAGTTGCTTCCAAAGTGATTATTCAGCAGAACTACTAAGAGAACAAAAGAAGACACTTCTCTACTTCCTGGCTTTTAAATACATCTTTCTCAACTCAACTGTTTTACTTTCCTCCAGCTTAATTGCAGGCTGTGGGCACAGAAAAATCCTGAACCCATCAGGTCTTCCCGGTATTGCTAATGCGGTATTTACAGGATGTTTCCTTACACTGAGGTCTGTTTGCACATATGGATCCCAGGTGCCATTTTTCAGACTGCCTCCAGGAAACAAATTCCTTGATAAAAAGAAAAAAAGATACACAATGTTCAGTCTTCCATTTCAAGGAAACAGGTAAAAAGTCACTCATAGTTTTCAATCAAACTTTTCCCTCCTCTTGCCAAGCAGCCCTTGCAGTGATAATAACCCAGCAGCCAAAAGAGGTGTAGACATGGAAATGAATTTGCAAGGAGTGATCCCCATTTGTCACACTATCCATGAGATAATGAATTATCACATTCCAAGAACCCATCTCGGGGTGAGCACGTACTAATCTGTGGTGAATCTTACGCCCTCAAAACCCCACCAAACCACCAAATTATATTCAGTGCATATACATGAACAAGTCCATATTGTTCGGGTCTGACAGACAAGATATCTTGAGGTAAGGGTGGGTGGAATGGCCTCTCCTGAACAGCATTACAGATAGATGTTCCTACAGAAACACATCTCCTAGAAAAACCCAGCTTTTCTAGGCCATATATACCAAAAAGTCTCTTGTAGTAGTTCCTTCCAGTACGTATCTCAGATGTGATCAAAGCCGAGAACATTGGCAAATTCCTACTCTTAGCGCTTAAAGAATTCAGTAAGTTTTAAATGTGCATCCAGAAAACTTTTGACACTTAAAGGTATGTTTTCAAAGCAGCTCATGGGAGGTACATGCACAAATCCCATTATTTGTTAACAGGATTAGTGAACAGTGCTTTGAAAATATATCCCAGACTGTTTTGGCATTAACAGGCACATTTACAGATCTCAAAGACGTGAAAACTTATTCTTTCTACTAACTACTGTCCGAAAATCCCAGGTAGCCAGCTCCAATTGATCTCTTGTCTCATCTTCTACCTGGCCCAGCATACCTTGTTTGACTGACAGAATTCATAGTGAAGGAATGACCAAATTGAATTTTGACCATTGGAGTGAATTCATTATTTCAACCATATTACAGAAGAATGGCATTTGTTTTCTTCTTATGATAAGCACATGGGAAAGGAAACAAACCCAAGTTTTATTATGGAGCTTTACATTAAATAAAAAGGATTGCACATTTTAAAAAACCCAAACCCACTAGTTAATAAACGAGAACGCTCTAAATCAGAAGCCCTTATTAGAGCTCTACTTATGGCACTTTACACCAAAATGAAAATTTGGCACCAGCTGAGGGGTTTTGATGTGTACAAACATCTTCCATAAAAATCAAAGCAAACTTGCCAGCATCCTTACACAAAACTTGCAGTAGGTTTTATGAAAAATAGTATGTGGTTCAGCCAAAATTCTCATAGCCAGGAGAATTTCAGTTAGCCAACGGAGAGTTAAATCTCCAGTGCTTCAGACATAGGTCTGAGCATTGATTTCTGCTGCTACTCATTCATCTGAAACGCAGACATCTGAAGACTTTCATTTTTACGCTGCCTTGTGGCACAGCAAATGAAAAGAGAAACAAACTTGTAGTCCTCACTAACTCCAAGCTACCCCAGCTCAGTAGTAAAATACAGAACAGCTCATCCAACTAAAGGGAGTTCATAACCATGCCTTCATGCATCCCAGGGCTTCCTGTGGGCAACTGCTTGCTTGCTATAGACCAAGCGTAGGTGTTGCCGAGGAAAATCTTGGTTTTCCTACTGAAGCTCATGCCAATCAACAGGCTAGCAAACTCATGCTAGAGATGCACAAAGTCAGAACATGGAAAAGAGACATTTCTGCTGCAGCACAATTGCACTGTGGCCCATGAAAAGGGAATGCTGGGGTGTGTGTGTGTGTGCACAGCCTTTGCAGGCCTTGGCCTGGACTTCAGAGTAGAGAGGGGCTGCCACCAGCCTTGGAGTGAGAATTTGAGAAGACGAGGAAGGCGTTGCTTAAAGCTCAGACGGGCACACAACTGGTGACCCCTAAAGAGGTAAAAGGTGCCTCATTGCCCTACGTGACTCTCAGCCCTCTGCCGTCAGGCCATCGTGCCACATGATCCCATTCAGAAATGTGTCAGACTCCTGCCCACATTCTGGCAGAAGCAAAAGGGTAACTGCTTCATTCCTAGTCTGCTGCTTCTTGTGACAGTTGTGTAAGTTTAAATAACTTACCACTCTGCCCGGTATTTACCCCTTCCTGTACTGCTCAATGGGCCCGACCCCACGCCCTTTCAAGAGGTTTAATTTACCAGGTGGACTGGATGTGGCAGAACAGACCTTCGTTTCCTGACAGAGAGGAGAGATTCCCAGACTAGTCTGAAAAAGGAGCTCCTGAAATGGAAGATGTCTCGCGGCTGAAACGCAGACCTCTGCGTGGGCCAAGCTACCCTGTTTCTCGGGCTGGTAAAAGAGCATCAGCATTTCCCTTCTCCACTGGAAACACTTCACCTACAAGATCACGTCATGGCACATGCCTTTTTCGGCACTTTATCACGCTGCCGCCTGAGAGACATCTCATGTCACCTAAACCCACCCAGCTTTTTCCTCATCTGTCATTTCCAGGCATGCAGGTTACAGCAGAAATTCGGTCCCCGGCCTCTGACCCTGCACCATGCACTCCCACGTTTCATCTCATTTTCATTGTTCCAGCCCAAATGTGGCAACTCTTCCTGTACAATTTTCTGACTTTTTTACATTGATATCGTCCTTCGTTGTGAGTTGGAAGAGACATCGGTTCGTTCCCATTTTTAATGGTAATTCCCTAACGAATACTTGAAAAAAAATCTGTTTCGAGACTGAAGGAGCTTGCCATCTTCTTGTAGCCTGATAAGTCCAATCTTTTATAGCCTTCCACAATCTTCCATTTAGACAATTTCTCATGCACTTTAAAAAAGCTGTATCAATTTCTGTCTTAGTTAAGCTAACAACTTTCTCGGGAAAGCATACCAGCTACAGTACCAAAATGCACATAGATTAGCTATACTCTAGTCCTTGTTTCCAAGATAAATATATTTTATTAAAGAGGAAGACATGGTGAATCAATTCATAATCAAGTGATGCAATCATCTTTTAAAGCTGGAGTTTAATAAAGCAACCAGGAAACTTCAGTTTAAATATTCTAGCTCATCTTGTATTTGGACTTCTCAGCTGTTTTCTAAACAAAAGCTATTAGACACAGAGACCAGTGATTTTGCAAATAAATGGAAGCTTTATAGTAGATTAGGCACTTTTTATTACCTCAGGGGATAGACTGCGCACTTATTTAAAAAGCTTAACATTCATTTATTCACACATTTGTTTTACATGTTAATACATTACAGATAATTAACGGCTTCATTTTCTTAAATTATTTTTAAATTCATTACTCATGTCAACCTTATCCTGAATGCAAAATGGAATTGGCCTCAACCTCTCAAACCAGTTTTTATTCACCAGCTTGCAGAGGAGAACAAATCTTTCTGCTTTTCCACCTACTAGCCGTCTTACCCACTTTGACTGAACTCTGAATAAACTGAAGAAAATATCCCCGTACCAACAGAAAAAGCAACAACTACAGTAATAAAGCACTTTCAGCAACAAGCTCTGCTTTTAGGTGCTGATTTTGTGACATCCCCAATTTTAGTAGCTAGACACTGTAACATTTCAGCAACAAATATTTAAGCAGCACTTTTGCTGTTATTTAAGTGATTTTTCTGTTACTGTTGATTTATGTTTTAAAATAGACCCTCTCATTTCAAAGTTAAGCAGGATTTTAAAAAGTTATTGAATCGAACCTGAAAATCCAATTGACATTTTAAAACTTCCTTTTCAAACTAACGGATATTTATGTATCCTGGTATTCAGCTTGCTCAGCCTGCCTTTGGACGACTTTAGTTGCACAGCTTCCTGAAGGCATCTTAAGGCATTTTCCCCCTCATCCTCTCTCTTTTCTTTCCTCAGTTCTCAGTACTATTGAGGTCACACTAATCCAGCTATAGTTGCTCACATGACTTTTGTTCTGAGAGATGCCAGTGGCTACTGTGCTATCCCTGTGAGTGGTATTTACTAAATTACGCCTCTGTAGACATTGATTTATTAAAAAAAAAAAAATCCCCAGGCTTGTGCAAAATAAGTGTTAGCTAAGAGGAAGTACACAGAGTTTAATGGACAGGGATGGGCATGTTTTGCTAACTAGCTAATCAGACTCAGAAATGCATAAACCCATATAAAACTTCCTGGTAAAACTTGGTGCTGTCACAACCAGCCAGTCAATGGAGTAGAGAGGAGTCGCTCTCCTCGCTGTCCTCCTCCCTTCAGCTGCTGCTCCGTGCACTCAGCGGGCTCCCGCTTTGAGCCAGTATTTAAGGCAGCGTGAGCCGCGCTCGGCTGCATCAGCGAGCCGGGTCAAACAGCTTCACAGGGACGTGCACCGGCTACAGGCGCTATAGGATAATCCTGGAGTCCTGCCCAGCATTCCTGCTCTTGCTTTCATAATCACACATAAATTAACTGGCTCTAATGAAACGTTCATAACTGCGTGTGGAATACTATTGCGTGCCTAATGCCTATCTTCAGGTGCATAATTAATTGCTCTGCAAGGCATTTTAAAGCAGGGGGAATAAAAGCTCACCATAAATGCTGATCCAACAGTCTGTAAAGCCAGTGGACTAGAACAGAAAGGCCTCCGAGAGCAGTAGCTTTCAGCTACGGCCCCTGCTATCGTTATGCAGAGGACTAATTAGGATATTATTTGTTACCATTTGGAGGAACAGCTTCTGAGTTTGGTTAGAGGTGAGCACTAATCAGCTGCTGAAATCTAAACTGATTATGTCTGAAGTGTCGACAGATGCAGAACTCCCTGAGTGAAGAATGAACATGTGTCAGCTTTTTGAGACAAGCTAGGGGAATACTTGTTTAACAGAAAAAAAAAAAAAAAAAGGCACATTATTTAATACTGTGCAACAGTCATGCACAGATAGAATGAATCATATGGAGAACAGTGGGATAGAATGTACCAGTCTAACACATAAAAATAATTATGTCAAACGTCCTTTTTCTTCTCAACATAACTCACCTCTTTTCCTACCAATGCTATTCTCTTAATTGAGTTATCAGGGGTAAGAGAGAGACCAGACCAAAAGGCCAAACCTCCCAGACTTGTCAACAAAGCATCCTGGTTCACTGCTCTCTAGAATGTACATTAACAATGTTGTTTAAACAAGCATTATAATCAAGTTCTCCATTCCTCAAACACTAAGCTCAAATCCTTCCCCTGATCCCAAAATGATCTGTGCAAATTTTCACATAGTAACCTACCTCTACCCGATATTATCTGCACACAACAAAACAGCAATCTTTGCCCTAAGGAATTAAGAAGGAAATTTCATAGTAATACTCCCATTCCCGCTCCAAGGCAGTCCAAAAGTAGCAGAAAGGTCCTAGTTTTAACCAGGACAGACGTGCTGGCAGCCAGGGTGGACTGAATTTGGAAGGCCCTAAAAATATTTTAGATTTTGCCAGAGGGACACTCCATCCTGTTTTCAAAATGTCATGGGACTGAAAGGGAATAAAACCCAACCAGTTTCCTTTGATCTTCTCCCCAGAGCAGCGGGGTCTTATTCAATGTATTTAGTAGAGTCAGGACTGAACAGTTCAACCTCTAACAGGAATAAGCATCAACACTGCACTGAATACAAGTTATGCAAACACATTAGTATTGACAGGACTGAGGCTTCAGATTTGAGAAGTGAAAAGAACAGAGGGATACAGAATCAAAAGTGGCACATTTCAGCATCATCACCTGCTCACACAATTACCAGATACAAGACAAAGCAGTCGCAGTTATCACGCTCGTTGCATTAAATGAGACAACAACTTGCACACTTATCCCTGTCTGCACTTTGCTGGACCACATGGCTAAAAATGTGCAACAGTTCCAAATACTCTGTAATAAGTAATATGATGAATTATAAAGACACTGCAAAAGCATCTAAACTACATAAGGTGCTGAGCATATATATGGAAAGAGACAGCCCATATCCCAAAAAGCTTTAATCCTCCTGAAAATTAAAATCCAAACAAACGTGTGGGTTTGAAATGTCATTGTTCAGCACCAGCCAATGAGATATTCCAGTCTGAGTTTCTGTACCATCTGGTAAAGCATCACAACAGCTTTAAGCATCCAAGGATCTGTCAGGGGCTTTAGTTTAGAAATACTAATAATCCCATCATGTGCAGCTCCTGCTGAATGGAAGATATACCTACTCAATGATTTACTCCCCACTCCTTTACCCAACCGCACAAGGGAGAATCAGCCCGAACAAGACCTGCTAACATATCTTCATTTGAATGCAGCATTGCTCAAATTATTTGAGAACTATTACCCAGAATCACAGTCCTTCAGCTTACAAGTTACAGTGAAGACCTTTGGTGGGTCAAAAGGGAAGAATTTCCAAGAAAAGCATTAAGAAAGTATTTTGCTTTGAATTACTTAGTTCTACAGATTTTATGCTAGTGATTTCTTCCTTTCTTACCATTTACCTTGACTTCTCCAGGTGACATTTGGGTGGAGGAAAACAAATAGGGAGGGAGCTTCATTAAACGCATTTAAGAGTTCTACACAACCCACAAAGCAAGAAACACTGGTCTGGTGAAATGAACTCGGAGCTGGAAGACAGGCGTTCCAGCGTGCGTGCGGCTTGGTCGCCGTCTCACCGCGTGCCATTGACCAAGTCACTTGGACCAAGTCTCCAAACGTCCAACTGCACGTATTCCCGATCCACTCGGAAATGGGCTAGCAATCTCTGCCATCTCTAAGTCAGCCCTACAACATCCCAAGGGAGACATTCCAAAGAGACAGGTGGCTCTTGCTCAAAGAGAGAGGAAGCTCTTCTTCCACCTCCAGTCTCTGAAAGTTCAGAGAATGATGCTTGTTCATCATTAAAGAGGGTTTTGAAGGCTTGGCATAAAAAACCCTTTTGGAAATGTATCCATAACCCGATAGTACTAATAAGGGTGTTTGGGGTTCTTTTTTCCTTTTAATTCCAATAGGGTTTATGACACCTCTACAAGCATGAAGTTGAACGATCAGTTTAAGACCGTTGGTCCCAACACGTGGCTTGCGGTCAATATGTTGCACTTTGATAAAGTTAACAGAAATAGAAAAATGAGGTGACACAGACACCTGAGTACAGCACATTTGCAGTGCTGTTATTGCCCACAGGCTCAGAGCAGCTGCTGACTGTTTTTCAGACCAGCAGTTTGCAGTCACTAGAACATGGGATACTCCTAGGGGGGCACACACACACACACAAAGGAAGAAATGAAAAGCTGTTACAAAATAGTCTTAAATTCACTCAGTGTGACCCATAGCTACAATGCAAGATGGCATTCAGTCTGGAAATTAGAAAAAATAAATACTGAAAATGAGCACTTTTTAGAAGAAACCGGCCTTTGAAAATAGCCTCACTAGAAAGGCACTCTAAGCTCAATACACACAGACTCTTCAGGGAAGTTGTTTAAAAATGCTTTGTACACAGCCAATTAACTCTAACTTATTGATTGAGATGGCATCTCTTAATTGTTCGGTTTGTTAAATATTTCTCTTTGAAGAATTTTCTTTCCGAAAAGCCACTTACACCAATTTCTGTAACTTGCCACTCAAGCTATCAGTGGACATGTAAGAGTTATATGCATGGTGAGGAGCTTTTTGTAGTTAAAAAAACCAGCAGCAACAACAATAAGAAAAAAAGTGGTTTGCCTTTGAAAACCGCACTGGAAAATAACCACTTACAGGTAATTCTAAATAGAGACTTGTGAAGTAAAGACAAATGCAACCGAGAGCTAATAAAGCCCTATCTGTTAAACTCAGCATCCTGTGAGCTGATACTGGGCTTTTAGCACTCACTGTTCTGCAAACCACTGGAAAAAAAAGGTAATGGGTAAAACAAAAAGATGTGATAAAGTCTTCCTATTTCGCTGAAAAGCCACATGTCATTTGCATGAACTCTTCAGCAAATCATTGCAGAAAAATCAGCTGTCAATCAGGTGCTGCTTCCATATCACAAGTTAATTGGAGTGGAGAGAAAAAAAAAGAGATTTTCAAAATGAAGAGTTAGTGATGTATAAAAGCCATTAATCAGTATGAAGACCAAAGAAGTGAAGCCAGTTACAAGGTATTGAATTAAGAAGAGTCAAAACCCACAAAGTGTCAGTCCTTGCTAAACTCATATGCTACCAGTGTCTGCGCAAGAGGGACAGTTTTAAGTAAATGAAGAACTATTCTTTATTGATGGGAAAGTACCCAGCATGGAGTTCATGGCCTTAAAGAAAAAAGTCAAATTCACCAGACAAGAAGTCAATGCTGAATGAAAACCTACTGAACACAATTGACCAGACCTTTCTTTTGCTGGCACCTGGGTCTTCTCCTATTAGCATCCAACCATGCACTTTGCGGCGAGAACCAGTGAAAGGTAAGTGTCCCCACAGTCAAGCCATGTGTGAAAGCTCTTTCCATACAGGATCACAGTGAGAGAATTTACCATGACAATAGCCTTGGATTATTCTAGAGCAACTGTAGAGGTGAGAATCAGTGTTTGGCTTCTCAGTGTCCAGTTTTGTTCATCACCAGCTCACCCACACTCCCTGTCTGCAAACACTAAAATACATGTATGATTCTACCCATGTGGGTATTCCAAAATAAGCCAAGGCACACATATACCAAACCACAGCCAAAACTCACACTTTACACTTGTTAGACCTCTGGACATAACCTGAGATTCTCAAATCTCAAAAGCCAGATGTGATAAAGACTGTTTTTTCTCCCTCTCAAAGCTGAAGAAGCTGGTGACCGTCCATGCATTGGATGACAATGTTCTCAGAGGAGGAAAAGGCATATCTGAGTCACCCATACAAAGCCAAGCAAGCTTTTTTGGGGGCAGATGAGAAAGAGGGAAATTAGGCCTGAACAACTATCATGGGTGTAGAACACAACTCTGTCATTAACTAATGCTCCTTTTTTCAACCAACAGCAGAGCTGGCTAAAAATAATAGTAATTTAAACTGAAATGGAAAAAGGAGATTTTTTAATTAGAAATTATTTTCCAACCAGCTCTAACAAAAAAAAAAAGTAGAGGAATAATGAAAATAAAAGACATGGGAATGTAATATTAAAAGTATTCCATGTTTTGTGACTCTTGCTACAGCAATAGCATCTCCCTGCTCCATCCACAATTTTTCTTGCAGGATCAAAACCAGGCTGACCCAGCACCTCACTCCGTATAATTTATTCCTCCACAAAGAAACATAAATAATACTCTCACTCTTCCTCACTCAGCTAGTATTTATCAGTTATAATCACCTTCACTCTGAGATAAAAGTAGGTTTCCAGCTCTCTAGATCAGGGGATAACTTGTAGCAGCAATTCAAAAATGTGTTAGCCCAGCTGGAGAGAATTCAGAGCAAAAAGGGAAGTCCCGCAGGATGTGCTGGTCTCTGATAGCCAAGCCTCTGAACTGTTACATGAAGAACCAAGTCTGAATGAGGAAGAGTGAGGAAAAGGAAATGTACACATACAACGACTTTGCACTTCTATAATACTTCCTCTCCACAGTTCTCTACAGAGGAACAAGGCATGAATCTTCATCATCCCCATCTACCAGGGATGAAACCCTGGCAGAGGAGAGGGGGAATTTCCCCAAGATAAAAAGGGTTCTTTAGGTGGGAAAGCAAAGATCACACTAAAAAGTGTTACTGGCTCTCAGGATCCTGCTAATACTACCATCCTCGTTTTTCTCGACGGAAGAGTCCCACCGCATAACTGCTTCTCCAACAAAGGGCATTGAACTTGGAGTTCAGGGAAGCAGGAGGAGGGGGGTGGAGAAGGGGAAACCGGCATAGTTTCAAATCTTTGGTGTGTATTTATAATGTTGTAGAGAAACTGCATTTCAGGATGGAATGATTATTGATTTCTTAATGGATTACTGCTGCACAAATTTACACTCCCCCCCAAAAACATCAATCTTAGGACAATAATTATAAACCTATCACAGTGTATAGAGCATTCTGACTGAGTAGAAACTTATCGCTATCTGCCGGGAAATGGCCAGTTTTCTAATTTCTCCCACTCCAACCACATTACAGCATGGCAAGGAGCTACTGAAAAATACATGCCATTATAAAACAAAGTTTGTAATAGCCACAGGACATACCTCCAGTCAACTTTCATTAAATGGACTCTTTTAAACTACTGCCCTTAAGACAACGCCTGATCCATTAGTGAACAAGTTAATTAGTTATTAGAATTCTTTTATGTTATATTTCTCATTGTAATGAAGCACCCAGCATTGAGAGAGACTCCTTAATGGGCAGCATACATTCACAAACCCACACACCCTCACTTTTTCTGCTTACCAGCCTACAGTCAAATGTTTCTGTAGCTAAGTAATTTTTTAGCAAAGGCATCCATAGAACAGCTTTGCTACAAGCAGCATCATGTTGCAAAAAATGACTGAAATACCACCAAGACTCCCCTTGACTTCAGGAAGTGTCAGACCAAATCACTGGAGATGGGGCACTATAGAAATTTAAAAATCATTCTAAACCAAAAATCTCAATACCCCAAAGTTTGTGGAAGGTGCAGGAATGTGGAAGATTCAAGTCTGTCTCTGTTCAGTGGTTCCCACTCACACCACGACCACTGCTTGAAGGTGTTATATGAGGTTATAGTCCAAATGTGAGCCGCGAGCTAAAGGCAACCTGCAAAAGGGCTGGTTGTGAACCCAGCACCTCTGAGCTGCTGGCCCCATCCCTCTGCAAGAGGCAACCAGCCCTTGTACTGGGTCAGAGGCAGCAGCAAAGCCAACTGGCTGCCTTGTTGACCACACAGTTGATGACCTGTGCCAGGTATCAGCACAGCTCAGAGTACCTTTGCCTCTGCAGGAACAGAAAAAGAGCTAGGAGCTCCCATCCCTGCTCAGACACCACCCTCTCACTGTGTGAGACCGCGCACTAAACTGGATCAGCAAATCGATCCAAGCTAAAAATACTCCTTTTTGTTATTTGGTTTTTCTTTTTCAGAAAAAAATGCTGGCATTGCCACAGAGAACAAGGAACGCTGAACTCTGCTTCGAATGCTTGCCTTAGGAATAGTCATCTCGGCTAGAAGGGCATCTGGGGCATCTGCCAGTTATAACACCTTTAAACAGTCCTAACTAATGACAGCCCACACACCCAGTGCCATTAAAGCATGGGCAGGTTAAAGCCCTGCACACACCAGATTTCCAGGCTCCTGCAGCACTGTTCAGCTGCAGTTTGCTCCAGAGCAGAGCTGCAGTTACACCCTGCTCAACACCAATCCCATGCTCCCAGTGCAGAGCCTCGCCGTAAGCAGAGGGTAATGGAACAGCTCGTACAAGCCAAGGGCTGGAATTTAAATGGAAAGCTGAGGTACAGCTTGCTTGTAATCTGGCTGTAGCCTTCCATGCCTAAAACAATTTCAAATACAAACGCAGCCAGTTGATGTTCCCCCAGACTATGCCTGTCACTACCTACAACTTGCCCCCGTGATAGGGGCCTGCTCCACAAGTGTGTGGAATTAGAGAATCTCCCAAAAAGTGCAGTGGGCTTTGGATAGGTCCTAAATCACTCACGAGAAAGCTTGCCAGCGACAGAGCACAGGATCAGCACCTTAACTCTCATTTCTCTAAGAGGCTCCAATTTAATTAGCGCAGCAACTTCTCCCCTTTTCCATAATCTACAATTCCATCCTTCCTCTTCCATCCCAGGAACTACTCATAGCTGCTGCAGGACAGCAAGAGCATCTCCAAAAATCCTCAACTCAAAAGGTGGTTAACAAAAAAAAATAATGGTCAAAGAAAGCAGCATTCTCCAAGGTACACAGGCCACATAAAATAAAAGCAAAGAACCCAAAATTCAACACTTGCCATCAGCTTCAATTAGCAGCAAAGTGGGGTTTGGGAAAACAAGGGCCTCTTCAGAGCTGCTATAGGGCAAGGATGAAATCCCAGAATTAAAAACAAAATCCCCACATGCACATTAATATTCAGAGGCAATTACCTTTCAGCTTAAAGTCAGCCAACATGCATCTTACTACTGCAGCTCTTAAAGCAATCTTGTTTACAACTGGAAATGGATTACATTATCTCAGCTCCACCTATCCACATAATGCAGAGCAAACTGTCAAACATAAAATTACAAAATGGTTATTGTAAGGTATCCCCTTCAGCATAAAAATTAATTTGACCTATTTTATTACTAAATTATTACTCCCACACAAATTTTCTATCATAGATATCTATCAGCACTGACATTTATATTCCAGTGAGGCACTCTCGGATGCCTATTTTCTTCCTCTCCATCTCAAAGGTGTATTGAACAGATTTGATGTAAACAGCCTGCCAAGCTAGTTAAAATCTTTAAACTTTACACATACAATTAGATTGTGACAATAACCATTTGCTTAAAAAGAGAGAGAGAGAGAGAGAGAGAGACAGAGAGAGAGATACCTACGCAGAGTTTCAGATTCTGAAACAAAATGCTTCACAAATTAAAGAAATCATTAATCTAAATTTAAGAAGGACCTACAGATATTTTTACTACGGCTCTGGCAGGTTGCTCTGATTGTCACCAAGAGACATGATTTGACACAATGGCCCTGATTAAGAATGTGCTTAAGTCCTATTAAAGCCAATGGAAGTTAATCATCTGTTTAAGAGCTTTGCTAAATCAGGACCAGAACAGGAGACATTTCCAAAAAATCTGGGCCTAAATTGAACACACACTAATTAGCTGCACACACCAATTACATGATTATGGATGAAACACAGTTGTTTAGCATTTACAACAGCACACTTTGTGTGGAATCATTTAGAAATAAGGTCTAATTATCATTCCATAACAGGTCCCACAATGAATTATAACCCACATATACCATATTAATTTTACTTAAAGGAATAGCTTAAAAAGGAAAAAGAAAAAGAAAAAAGCAGAAATCCTTCCAGTAATATTAGTCCAAATTCTCAAGCGGCTCGAGATCTGACCCTTTTGGAACTTCACTGTGTTCACAGGGAGAATGTCTGAGCACTCTTGCTCGGCCCAGTTTCCTCATTGCTACATTTTGCTTACAGAAAATATTCACTCTTGCATTTCAAACTGTAACATTTGTACTCGATGCTGCCTAATGACTTAAGCTCGGCACTCAGGAAACAAACAAATTGGCACAGATCTGCATATCCAGGATAACAAATACCAGCAAATTATTCCTAAAAAAATATTTGTGCATACAACCTAAAAGTTGTTTTAAGTTCATTTGTGAATGATCTCAATCATTTGAACTGTCTGACATTAGCCAGGATTGACAAGAATCACTTTTACGTCCCTTACACCGACATTTATTAGTTTTTCTTAGCAGCAAGATTTTCAGATAAGTGACTAAAAAAGTCTCCACTTTCACTAAATCAAGGAAAAAAGGGCATTCCCAAAGCCAGAGACTGCTGAAAAGCCATGCTTCAGTGCAAAACATAGCTCAGGAATGAGAAGATCCATCGAGAATTCGATTTATTAAACAAACACACATTAAAAAAACCCCCAAAAAACTCATGGTATGTAAGGCAATCTTGCGATTTAAAACTTGACTCATGATTGTGAAAGTTTGGAGCTGGCATGCCAACTTGGTGAGCCATCTGCTCACCAACAATTTTTAAACGAGACTGCTGCCAAAGCCACCCGATTACTCAGTTCTAATATTAGTGATGTAACTAAAACATGCTCATAGGGCTTTTCTCCCCATGGACCAGGAAGCACAAGAAAAAAAAAACTCACAGAAGAAAAAGTTAAAAATAAAATAGGTAAAATGTATTTATTCTATATTCCCTTCAAGTCTGGTAAGTAGGAACATTAAAGATTAAGTTGATGCTTCAGTTCTGTAATTTCCTCTAAATCAAGTAAGAAGGAAAAAAAAAAAAAAAATCAGTAGAGTAATTACAAATGATGGGACAAGGAGAATCATAGAATGGCTTGGTTTGGAAGAGACCTTAAAGCCCATCCCATCCCACTCCCTGCCGTGGGCAGGGACACCTTCCACTATCCCAGGTTGCTCCAAGCCCCGTCCAATCAGGGCTCGGACACTTCCAGGGACGGGGCAGCCACAGCTTCTCTGGGCACCCTGTGCCAGGGCCTCACCACAGGAATTTCTTCCTAATATTCAATCTAACCCTGCTCTCTGGCAGTGGGAAGCCATTCCCCTTTGTCCTGTCACTCCAGACCCTTGTAAATAGTCTCTCTCCATCTGTCTTGCCACAATTAGGTCACCCCAAAGCCTTCTCTCCTCCAGACTGAACAATCCCAATTCTCTCAGCCTCTCCTCATAGCAGAGGTGCTCCATCCCTCTGATCAACTTGCTGGCCCTGCCGAATCATTTATTCTGTACCCAATGCCTATTTCTTTGTTAATGACTGAAATGGTAGTTGGCTAAAATCAAACATACTGTGCTCATCTCGTAATAGCATTTAATACATTTTGAAAACAGAGTAAAAAAAATAATCAAAAAATTGTGCATGTAGGCTAGCAGGTACAACTGCTGATTTTACACGTGATGCTAATTTTACCATTAGAACTGGGCAATTTGGGATAAAAACATTATCCTATTTAAACAAGTCCTTTCTTATTAAAATTCAACGTTACAAATAGCAGTGAAAACATGCTGGAAGTTACTCTACAGTAAATAATCCTTGGGGCAAAAGATATTGTAATGAAACTGCATGGAAAATTACTCACTCAATCATTTTTAAAACGTTGAGTCACAATTCAGTTTTGTTGGCCTGAAACTCCAGATCTATCTCCATGGCAAGTCAGTAGCAAATCCCAAAGCACAGCCACTATTCCCAGAGCTCAGGCATGAGGATGTGCTGCTGCAGGAGGAAACCCAGCAGTGTGCAATGTCCTACACCACCACTTCCACACGGCCTCTGGTGTTACCGCCTGCCCATAGAGGTAACAAAACAGTTTAACCACTGGCTCCAATGTGAGCAGAATCAGGATATTTCCAAGTGCTCTACAGGGGACACTAATTAGATTCAAAACACAGGCAGTCCTGGTGGCATTAATTAAGAGGACAATGACAGTGACAAGCACCCTGCTTCATTTCAGAACACCTTGCGCTGTCACTGCCAAAAGGAGTAGCTTTTAAATCTGCAGTTTGAAATTAAATGCATCATCATTACCCAATTACCGTTCTAACTAGTTTCCTCAACAACAGATCGGCTTTATTTACAATTAATTTTGGTTAATGAGTTAGTTGTAGTTTTATCTGACAGATAATGGGAGAGAATTAATAACTGCTTAATCCACACAAAATTTTGTTGTTCACATAGCACACAAAATTTTGACAAATGTTTCTGAATCCCAGCCAACAACCACCAGCACATTTTCACCATCTGAAAGCAGCCAAAGCCCAGCAAATGTTACCATTTCACATTATAGTAGGTTAAACTGTTTATATATATATATATAATTAGATTTATTATTATAAACTACAGTCATGATTATAAATTGAATTTTCATCACTGACTCATAAGGAAGCTTTCCCCCTTCCAAAACACCTGGCCAGAACAATTGATTAAGGTCATCTCTCTGATGGTCTATAAAGATTTATTCCATCTATAGTTGCACGAGAAAATGCTGCAGACACCCAAAATGGAGAATAAACTGCCCTGTGCATGTCAGCTGTGCTGTCTATCTCATACCTTTGTCTATTCCCCTCCAATGAACTTAAGCCCAGTCCTATTTTTTTTTTATTAGGTATTGGTTTTAAATGGTTTTAAACCATCATCTTCCATTGCCACATCACCACCTTCTCTCAAAAATACTTTCCCCTTGCCGAATGCTGGGAAGGGCTGGGTTTGCCTCCAGCCAGTGCCATTCTCTTCTTCTAGCACAGCAGTCTCTGGCTGGGATGCTGTCTACCAGATACAACATCAAACCTAAGGATCACCCTGTATCCAGTCATTAAGGAACCTTGGATAGTTATACAGCAATTATCATTCACATTTCTACAGTGAAAACACGTCTTCTACTCTTTTCCTACGGCTCTGTTGTTCTAGGCTGTTAAAAAGAACAGCCAGGGTTCCGGGGCAGGAATGGCAGAGCTGGGACACAGATAAAACATCCTGACATGAAGATGAGGAAGAACATTACAGAGCAGCACTATAGATTATTTCCTGGAATGCACTGCAGTTTGCTTTGGTTTTGAGTACATATGTGATATATATTTACTCGAGCAAAAATCTCACTACTATCGATTTCTCTATAAATATTTAATGGTTACCAGTCAGAAGGTAAATTTAAGTAACAATAGTGCTAATGACATTAAACGAATGAAGTACTTTAAAAGTGAGAAAAAAAGCAAACACTTCTTTACAGCATTTTAGAGCAAGAGCAGTAAGACAGCAACCTGAAACCATGTTACGTGCTGATAGCCTGAGTCATGTCTGGTCTCACAGGCAGACCAGAGAGGTGATTTTGCACAAACATCTCACAAAAAAGTAGGTTTTGCAAGCAGTAAACTTAGCAGAGACTGGCTTCCAGCAACTTTTTCCCATGCATCTGACATTTGAAAAGGGCGGCGCTTAATAGTTTTTCCTTCAGCCGAGGCACAATTCACATACCTCTCTCTCCTCTTTCTGGCTTCCTCGTTTCATAAGAATTGCACTTTCCTAGTATTTTTCAAGCCTGTACTTCTCTGTTGTATGTGACCGAAACCCTCTCTAAGTGCTTTCCATTTGTATTATTGCATTGCACATGTACAGGCTTGTCAGAAACCAGGGCTGGACACATTTTCCTATCTTTTTCTTCGGCTACCAACCTTCTCTATTTGATATTAGGTAATTTGGGGGCAGCTAATGGGTCATAGCATTTAGACTATGAGAACACTCTGGGATTCACATGCAAGTACATGGGATTTTGGCAAAATAAATTGTGCAATTCGTAGAATACAAATTTAAAAGAAGGCCAAGAATAAACTCACAGAGCTCTCAGAGTCTGCTAACATCATACAGTACTTGACCCTTAAATATACAACTAGCGCATCGTTCTTCTGAACTCTTGAGAGCTACCTATACTCCGACAATTTGTAATCACATACACAAATTATGAAGCTGCCTCCCACCTGTAAGAGCTGAATTCTTACTAAGATTAATTTCCCTACTTTTTCTCCACCTCTTCAGCCTAAAATTTTATCGACTCATTTGTATCTCTTCAACTGGTATCCTTTGTGAAGCTCTTAAAACTGAAAAAGCGTGATACAACAAGGAGATATTGTTATATTACTCTCTAGAAGAATAGATTATCCAAAGGATAATATCCTACAGTGATAGAGAGAGGCCTGTGTATTTAAGCTAGGGTGAAAATTTCAAACAGGGGGTTTCAAATAAAGCTGATGCCCCAGATTGTTTCACACAGCTGCACGGAGATATATTAGACTCACCCACGAACTACCTGTGCTGGTAACAAGGTCAAAACAACTGGTGAAGTTGACCCAATTTTGGGAGATTAAACCGTAAAACTATTACTCACAACTACATTTAGGACATGCCTAAATCTGAAAGGTGATGAGGATTAAGGCACTGAGTAAATTTAAGGCCCAACTGTATATTCTGAAATATTTCTATACTCAGGCAGACTCTGCACTGGTGCCAGATCCCTGCAGACTCTCCAGGGATGCAGGAGAGAGGCCCCTCACCACAACAGCGCATGTGCAACACAAAGCCTGTACCTAGGAATGGACAATTAAAAGCAGTATGCAAAACTGCTAATTAATAAGATTTATTCTCCTTCAGGGGCCGTTATCTCGACAAGGCAAACCCTGCAGGATATCAATTTCTCAAGAAATAAGATTAAAAACCAAACGCCATTTTATTCTTTCGCCTGAACTGTCTCCCTCTATCACAGACCCGGCTACTAACCAGCACAAGGTCTTCAGTCTACTGCCCCTCTTTCCTGGAAACTTTTAAACCATCCACAACTTTAAGAGAACAGCTACTCTTCCTCAAATGAATAGACCTCATACCTCTTCTGTGTAAAAAGACTTGCTGTTTTCATACAGAAAGAAGCAACTTCTTTCATTTTCAAAAGAAGGGAATTCACACCATCCTGTTTGCTGCTCCTTGGACTAAAGCGGGTGTTTAATTCACACTGCTGAAGTTTAAACGAAACACAGATAGAGTTACCAAAAACTCTCTCAGTTTGTGTTTTATGGCTAGATCATTACCTAAAAGAGCAACTTTGCTTGCAAAAGGAATCAAAGCGTCCAAAAGCTGAGCTGACATCTAGGAAAGATGAGGCGTGAATCCTCACAGAACTGCACACAGGTATTCCCAAATCAAAGAGTAATTAGGAGAAAAATTATCATGGACTTGAGCGTATCACAGGGTTCTCCAGCCAACTTTCTGTGCCACTCACCAACACAATTTTCATGGACTCAGGGAACACATGCCCCTTGAGAAAAAGCAGGACAACATCACCTTCTTCTGGTGGTTAGAACTGGGAGGTTTTAGAGGCTGGGGGGAAATGCAAGGAAAACATCACTAAGAAGCAGCTGAGAAAACTCCAGCCTGATGCTGAAGGTCACAGCACGGATCTCTTTAGTCTAACACTTGTTTTGTTCAAGTGGAGGAACAGGGGATAAACAAGAAAATCCACCCATCGGAATGTCAAGCTTTGTCATGTATGCGGTTTAACTGCCAACGGAGCATCTCTCTCGTAAGCCCTGCCCAGATCTTCCATTAGCTGCAGAGGACACAGCCCGCCTTACCTCCCCACATGAGAAGATTTGCAAGAAAACAAGATGATAGGCGGGACGGGCAACAAGGTGAGCGGATTTTCTGTACTTCAGGATGTCCTACCTCCTTTGAAAAACATTTGAGATCTCCAACCCCCAGGACAAAGGGCCTGACAACAGCAGCACCAAGATGTGGCTGGGTCTTCTATTCCCACTGCATGAAGTTTCAGGGTGGACAGTAGCACCGAGTCCTCCAAAGGCCTTCTCTGGGCCAGAGACAGGGCAGGGACTTGAGTACTCAATCTTCTCCTTCTCTCTCCCCTACTGCAGTGACTACACCTGTGCCCAGAGCAACCTCACAGGTGGTACCAATACCACAGCAGGAAAAGAGGCTGGAAAAAAACCAGTCTGTGCAGCTTCTCCAAGTAACATGAAACCATGGTGGGAAGAGCAGAGACAGGTCTGCAGTGAATCAGATTCCTTGGCTCGTGCCTTGTGTAAAACCCACAGTCTGCTAAGAAGAGGGGCTCCTACCTGTGTAGGAGAATGATGCACTTAAACTCCGCTGTCTTTTTCATTTACTACCAGCTGGTAGACACAGATAGTCACATCATCCACACTGGGGGTGGGAGCATGGTTTGGCCCTAGGACTGACCTCCCCCCCATACCTGAGAGGCCACAGGGATCCAACCATCAACCTGAGCTTCACAAAGGGAAGACCAAGAGCCCTGTGACCTCTCTGGACAGGACAAGAACAGAGCAACCACGAGCTAAAGGAGCTCATACAATGCACACAGAGCCCACTACCTCTGTGGTGCAATGCCTTGGCCGCACAGAGTTACAGGAATAAACCCCCAAACTGGAAAGATTTTTTCAAAAATAAGAGTCAGAGAGAAAGCAAAAGGCAGTTAAAAAACCCAAAAAACGCATTCTAATTCCCAGAAGTTGACATGACCTATCAGCACAGAAATGAGGGGGATCAATCAACTCCATGCTTTTCCAAGAACAGTGGCTGCTGTTTTACGGTACTTTCCAATGTAACACCTGTAACAGCACTTGCAGGTGACCCTGCCAGCCAGAGCTATGCTCAGAGCAGGAGCTTCTGCCAGCATCTCTCTGCCTGTGAGGGATTACAGTTCTTCAAAGCCACAGGCTGACACAGCAGTGCCAGCAGAAGCCGGTAATGTAGACCTGGCTCCAGATCAAGGGCACATTTTGCTGGGCAGTGTGAATAGGGGCTTGTCAACAGACAGACCTGGCAATGCTCAAGTGGTGCGGGAAGAGTTAAAATTCCACGGTTGCTCTAATGTAATCATACCACAACAGGGTACTTTAGGACCACCACAATTATTCCTGTGCAGGACAGGAAATAAGACAGCATACATGCTGCACTGGTATTAAGGTACTTCTGAATGCGTCTCATTGTGGGGCTGCAAAAATTAAACGCAGAATAACCCCTAAGCAAAGAAGACATTGTAAAAAAATCCTACTTTTGACAAAGGCTAACATGTACCATCCAAGCCTCCATCCTAAGTGATCTACGGCTTCTGTGATTCAGAAAATAAAAGGCAAGAGGGGAAAAAAAAAAAGCACAGAAACATGGAGGGACTCCCCTACAATGACCAGAGTTTGGAGAAAAACTGGGCCGCTGGTCACCTAGCCCAGAGCCATATCTGTCATGTTCATTGCTTCTCAGTGATAATCCAGCTCTGCGTCCTTCCACTGGGATGCGGCGGTCAGCTGCCTGGACTCCAAACAAGCGTCTACCACCCTGGGCAAGGGACAACACGCTGCGGCACAGGCTCCTGGGCTGGCAACAGGTCTTGTTACTACACAGAGCAGCGGCTCAGCCTTCTCTTCAATTTTCTACAGACCCGTTTCAAAGCGGGTTCTCCAAGGAGTTTCATTCACTGGGATTACTGAGGCAAAAAGCAGAAAAGGAAGCTCTGCCTCTTCCTCCCAGATAGAAGAGCATTGCTCCTTCAAGGTGCCCCCTTGGCACTGGAAGGACGAGCACTGCTCACCCTCAGTGCTGCACAAAGGTAACACTGCATTTCCACCTGTAAAACTTAGTCCTGCCAACCTGCAAACCATCACTTAGCTGAAGGACTAGACAGAGCCTGTGGCCCACAGGAACTGGAAACAACCCTTTGACCACCCCTTGAATTTCCTGGGAGAAGATACTCATTGATTTCAACAGGAATAGCACCTTCCCCTAGATTCAGGGACGGGAAAGACAGAACACTCTCCAACAGGTATCTTGTCATCTAGCTGCTATCAAAGTGTCCAATTTCATGGAAGATGAGGATTGCTCTTTTCGTTGGCATGTCTGAAAGGGAACTGAAATTCCAGAAGCAAACACTGAAAACTTGCTGACTACAAAGCTAGCAAGAGCACAGTGTTGTAACAGGGTGTGTACCAGGGAAAGTTAACTGAACCTGACAGTCCAAGAGAATAACAGAAGCTTCCTAAGAAAGGTGTGTGCTGCAACAAAGGCCTGGCAGATGACCTCTCAAGAGACTTCCATCAGAATGAATAAAAACCTCTTTAATGAGATTAACTGATCATTTCACTCCACCCTCGTTATAACACTCACTGAGAGGGAGGAATGTTTTTGCAGCCGAGTATTCGACTCCATAGGGAATGCCAGGACTGTGACAGAAGGTAGGAAAAATACACAGGAGCCCTTCACCACTGCAGTGTGAGCTACAGATACTCAAACACCAACTCATTTCAGTGGCTACTCTGTGTTGGTTTACATACAGAGTTTGTATCAGAGGAACTATTTAATGCTTTTAACCACACCAGTGTGAAAAATCTGAGCTGACGAGGATAAAGCTACAACAATTCAAGGTACATCCCAGAAAATGCTTAACTTCCAGGTAACCCTTTCTTGGGGTTGGGGTTTTTTTTCAAGAAACGCAAAGTATAACACTACTTTACAGAGCTTTGGTTTCTTAGGTGTGGAAAACTCCCTCTGTTTCTGTTAAAATCCTGATGATCACCTTTCCATTTAATATTTTTTCTTCTCAAACTCCAAGAAAGCTAAATGCATTGGCTAAAACTTTGATAACTACTGCTGCCCTGGCAATTCTCAGGAAGTCTGAGGATAAAAGACTGAAGCAAAGACCGTGCTCTTATAAGTGTCAAAGGAGCTCACTTCTTATAGTTCCCTGCCACACTTTATTCAGCTCATCCCTCATGTCTGAGCTCATCTTGGCAAAGTCCATCTTCACCGTCCTTCAACCTGCAAAACCACAGGTACATCTGTATTGGGCATCATCGTGCAATTCCACAGCTGAGCTCTAAAAAACCAAAGTGTCAAGACTGCAAAGTCAGACACAAAGGACCAGAGGACATCTCAAGTGACTGTCAAAAGTCCACCTCTCTGCACTGGGGCAGGAGATACCCGGACCAATAAATGCTGCCTACTGTACTCCTTAAAGGCTGCCGAGGAAAGAAGATTCCTCAGCATCTCGAGGTGATCAGGTCCACGTTTTTAGCACTTTCCAAGATATTTGGAAGAAATGGAGACCCGAATCCCCAGTTCAGAGCACAGCAGTTCGGCTGCCAGAATTCTTCATGCCCCCGTGCACACGTCAGGGGAGTGACTGCCTCAAAGCACTAATTCAGTCCCCCTCTGCAGCCCAGGCCGGCCAGCTTCAACCACTCTCCCTAAAGGAAAGCCTCCATCACCTCACCCTACTAAAAAGCCCACAACACATACTGAGCCAGGAAAGAATCCCAGTGCAAGGTTCAGCCTCATGTGCCTGGCAGTAAATTCTGGTGGTGACAAGGCTGGTTTGCTGCGGAGCTGAGGCACGGAGCAACTTTAACTTAACGCAGTTTCATTCCAACAGTCAGGCTCCAAAATTACATTTCTTTATCCCTACAGATGGGCCGATTCAGCTGCGGTACATGTAACTCTCTGCTCAGGACAACACGACTGTGACAAAACAGGAGCTGTATGACAATTCAGGCTTGCAAAATGAAAGCGATCATGAAAGATTTGGGGCTTTGATGCCACAAAAAAAAGTGCAACTAACAGTCCACCCTGATCACTGGGAGTATAGTATTGGCTGCATTATAATAAAAACTTGCCCAAGTTCTCTTTAAACACCACTGCTGAAATCATTCCCACTTAGTGCTGCTGTCCCAATTAGTGATCTCGTCAGACGGCACGATCATTCCCCACCACGGAGAAAACGCAATCGCCTCATTATTTTCAGCAGCAGAGTCAGCCGACATGGCTTATTCTCTTAATGAATTAATTCTCATAACTTACTAACACTTCAAGCTACTATAAACACCTCTTGAAAGCGTACCACAATTTTAATCGGTTTCAAACATCAGATGTTGGGTTTGATATTTATGATTGTTCTGACTCTGTTTCATTTAAGGGCTCCTTTTGTCTATGAAAGCAAAGATAAGAAAGTTAACTAGGACACCCACTGTCAAGTCTCTAATTTAAGGGGAAATTGCCTTTGTCACTGACTGTCAGATGCTAATAGCTGCTGCTACTATTTTCCCTATGATACCAGGCCAGTGATCTTAGAGAAGTGTCCTTCATCCTATACAAAGCAATGATTGAGTCAACTAATTGAACAACTGTGCCCCTGCAGTTTCTAAAGCAGACATTCCTCTAAGTCCATTTTAACCCACAGGGAAAAAAATATCTCTAATAACTGTAGTAAGAACTCAGTGTGGCATTATGGGGAGGTGACTAGGAATTATTTCTTTTTAAAGCCTCTTTTATAAGGATTCCCCATTAGCCTTTAATTAGCATGCCAGTTCCTATTCGGAAGTTTCTGATCACTTATAGCCCAGTTCAACATTCGCGGACGGGAACAAGACAGACTCCCTTGAACTCGGCGGGGTCTATGGGGGGGCTTAGGGCCACACAGGGAACTCTCTAGTACCAACACAAAGTTAATTGAGTAAGCCTTTGACACCCAGCTCTGGGTGTCAGCCTTTGTACGAGTTTTCCTACGGAAGATCAAAAGAAAATCTGGACTTCCAGATTTGGGGCTATGTAAATACATCATCTGTACTCAGCAGGTGCAACACTAATTCATCTTTTACTGTAGAGAAAAGTGAGATGATCTACCAACCTATTCGGTTTGACTATTTACATGTATTTTAAATCGTTGCTTACATAAAACTACAATGAAGTATTTTAGAACAGAGCATCTGCCAACACACATGCAGTGTTCTGCTAAAGGCAGGTAGGTATATGTAAGATCATCAGTTAGCTACGACAGGTGATTTAGTGTGATTCATCTTTCAGGATCATCTCATTCACAAGGAAAACTGAGTGTCATCTCCATCCATAACCTACAAGTACCATCTAGATACTTGAAATTGATAACCGGTTAGAAGATGCAGTAGCCAAAATATTCAACCCAAACCCTTTTGGAATAGAACCTGAAAACATCAGTAATCCAGACAGAACTACTAACACGGATTGCCAGGGGCTAATGAGCATAGAAAACTCTTTACCCAGCACATAATTTTGCTGTTGCTGGGAGAGCACTACTCAGTCATTTCAGCACAGATCCAAGAAATTTCCTTCTTTTGGTGTTTCTCCTTTTGAGCCAGACACAAATTCCGACTAAATGAAGAACCGTGGTTCAAAACAATTCAATGGAACGCAAGAACAACAAAGGTCAAAACTTCGATCTCTACCTTGCAGGTGCACAACCCGAGCACACAGCCAAAGAGGGCCACGAGCTTCTGGCAACGACTGTCAACCAACCCGGGAGTGAAATACTTGGGGTCTGCTCCCTGTATCACTTCCTCCATTTGAAAGTCCTATCCAGCCAGAATGACACGGCCTGGGCTTTGCTATCATGGCAGCCAACATCACTTCATCTGCAGCACCCACTGGAAATCAAACCAACCTGAAATAGAGCACAGCCACTGCCTCTCCTTAAAACAATGGATCAATCCACTGGGAGCTACTAAATTCATACAAAGTATTTCAAACAGCTATTCCACCTCCATCTTTCCTTTTAAAATACAAAAAAAACCCCAAAAGAGTTCAAAAAAAGAAGAGGTGCAGGCCCCTGGGCTATCAAACCTTTAAAAGGATTTCCTGTGCCCCACAAAACAGGTGGAAGGCTCTAAAGCACAGCCTGGTGATTTAGCCCACACATGCCAGATTCAAGATTTGGCCAAAAGCCTTAAATGAACCAATGTAACAGCTGCCACAAAAGCCGACAACCTCTGATCAATATCTTCCATGTTTAAGGCAGCACAAGCTGCCTCTCTGCAAAACAATCCTAAGCCTGCAAAGAGTAAATAAATCAAAATAAATTTAAGAGGTTTGAGTTTTGCATGGCTTGGGAAACCCAGGCAGAGCCCTTAATTTTTCAACAGCAGCACATCTTTAACACAGAGCAGCCGCGATGAAAGCATTTGAGACACCTGTGAGAGACCAAAACACACCTCTAAAAAACCATAAGATATTCACCAAGGCTGCAGACATATACGTGTTGCAAAGAACTAATGAAGCTTAAAAACCATTGAAAATGTTAACACAATGAACATGAAAATACTGAGTGTGTTAAAGTCTTTTGCATGACTTCACTCTAGATCTTTTTATTCCTAATTTGACTTTGGTTTTCAGTCTAGATTATAAAGAAGATATAAAACACAGATATTTTTTTTCCCTTCCAGTGAAGCCTTCCCATTAATAAAAAGGAAACAAAGAAAATGAAGAAAGTGAGTAGTAAAACTTTTACAACATAATAAAGTATATCAGAATCCCAGTGCAGCACAATTGGAATTGTCTAAAGATGCTGAATTATGGGTGGCTGTCATATAAAGTTCAGTCCACGGTATTAGAAATCATATTCTCCAGCAACATGTATATAATTGAGAGATCTTCATAATAACCCTCAGTTTAAAGGCTCATAAAACTTCGCTTTACCCGTCATTTGCAAGAGGAAAGAATTCTTAAAGGAAAGTGACATCTTTTTCTCAGAAAGACTCTGAAGGCAACACACTATGCATTTTTAAGCAGGCGACCCTAAAAGCTCTCTCTTTCTTTCACAGATTTTGGTAGGGCATTATACTAAGCCTTGGTTTAAATAGTTAAATATGTATCTGCAGTACACACAAACCAGAAAGAAAATGAGAATCACACAGAGAGGAACACTCTGTAAGTATGTCGGAAGCAAAGCACATTACATTTTTTTCTGTACTATAAGTACAGAGGTTACATTAAGGTAAGATATCTTGATGTAACACTGTAACCAATACTTAAACAAGGTAGGGCACTCACACACGCAGAAAATGGAGGTTGTTGCTTTTATGAAATTGAGTTAACTACATTTATCCACCTCCCATATACAACAGGAGAATAATTCACTAAATATTATCAGCTCTTGACACTCTCACTGTGCAGACTCACAAAACTCTCAGCTTCTACCCGACATTCTAAACCGAACTCCTTTCAGTTTGTTATAGTCAACTATAGTTTTGTAAATAAAATTTGTTTGTTTTCAAATAAAGCTACTTCAAGCTGTTTCGGGAAGCAAACTAAGTAATAGTAATAATAACAACAACAATTTCTATTTGGATTTCAAAACCTGAGGAAACAAAACCAGCCCATGTCAAACCTAGTGTTTTCCTACCTGGAGCAGGTAAGGACCAGCTCTCAAATGCCACCTTGGGATAGTTCAGACTAGTAATCCCGTTCATGTTTAGATGAGACACCAGCACGAACAAGAACCAAAAAAAAGAAAATCGCCCCTGTCCTCCTCTGTTATCAGCAATGCCAACAGCAGCGGCTAAGACCTGGTAAGCAAACCAAGGACCAGGAGGACCAGACCAACCCAACCCTCAGCTAGAGAGAAACAGGCTCGAGAGGAAACTTACTGCCTGCCATGTGACAGGGGGAGGTGTGCTGCCCATTGGGAGTGCTGGAGGTGAGGTCGATGGCCATGCCGCAGTGCTCCCTTTCAGGCGAATAGTCATTGTCACCTGCGAGCACAACACAGGTGCCCCGTAAGTTTTTATCCCTTTCTTCAGCAGAGATACACAAAGATTAAGAACCACAACCCGTTCGCTCCCTTCGCCCCTGCCCTTCCCTCCTTTACTGGCGGGGTCTTCCAGAGCCCGTAAAATCTGGACTCTCAGTGGCCCCAAGTAAACATTTGACTGATTTTAAGAGCCCCCACAAACCTACTGTCACCAGTCTTTTACACACGCTCCTGTGGCAAACCTTGTCCCAGCTGCTTGGTTTTAAATAAGTTAGGATTACTTTTCCATGAGCAGACAAGGAGAATCCAGGCTGGGCAGGGGAAGACTGGAATAGTAATTCACCATACAGACCTTCCCCCCCAAAGCTCTGGGTGAACCGACAGCTAAACACAGCCCTTAAACAACCCCCCACACAGAAAACAAGAGAAATACATAGGGAAAGGCACAAAAAGTTTTTGTCTGCAGTTTGAATTTCTGGAGACGAACTCTCTCTCATTTGCAAAGTTCATTCGCCCTCAGCAAATATTTAAACCTAGAGATACTCACCCATGCACCCATCCCCATGCATTTCTCAGTCATACAGAGAGTTTATATTTATATGCTACTAATTCAGTGTCAATGCAAACACTGTACATAAGGAAGCTAAACTTTCAGGTGTCTGCATGATACAAAGGAGAGTAGGAAAAGAAAAGTAATTCAGAATAATCAAACAAAATTACTACTTACATGTAATATATCCATCAACAGCCTCTGCTTCCATAGTCAAAGTGCAGTGCTGCAAGGCAGAAAAGTACACCCTCAGCGACGCCTGTCAGTATCAACCATTAAATGATTAAACTTACTTAAAGCCCTAAGTAGTTGCCCATTTTATTGCTGTTGCAACCACTGCTTAGAGAAACACACAAGTGCACTGCATGTGCTCGTTTGCAAATCACTGAACTCTTCCTGTAAATTATGTGAGTAGACATGCAGCTGCCTCCTGGGCAGGTGGCACCTGGATCATCCTGGTCTGACCATACCTCTCCCTCTGTGCCCCACTCACATTTCTGCCTCATCTGAGAGTTTTCCCCTGACTTTCTGCTTGTTTGTTCAAGCTGGGATGGTAATGCTTTATCAATTATCTGCTCTATCTGCAGCCAGAACAGACTTTGAGGATACGGATACTACTAACAATTGCTCTTTTCACATGCACTGCAAGAGACTCTCTCCTGGTCTGAACAAAATAAACCCTCTCGTGTCCTTTCCCCTTGGACAGAGCTGTCCCAGCTTTGTCTCACCCCTCTGTGTGCGCACACGCACACCTGTACACACACCTGTTCACTCTAACCCTATTTATCTGCCACAGCACAGGGCCAAACATCACATTTCATACTCCCAGAACATGCATTTTGTGGTGTGAAGCAATCTTAAAGTTTCTGGAAGCACTTTGCTGACACAGAACAAGCTATTACTTTCCCGAAACCCAAGTAACTGTATAGAATGACACCCCCTAGCT